>JAOTQR010065768.1:0-13603 GCA_025774065.1 Solanum ossicruentum | reverse complement strand
GACCAATTAAGTCCCCAAACTTTTCTATTTTAAATCCAATTAAGGACTTCCGACTTCAATTTAATTTTTATCCGCCAACTTCACTTGATTCCATACTCCCGCACCTTAAGTTAATTAAATTCCAATATATCTCAATCCTAACAAATTTTTTTTTAAATGAGTAATCGACCTTTCTTAAGTTATTTACGAGGTCTAACAATATGGATAGATTAGATACATATCTAGTCAGAGATTGTACCATTGATTCATTGAATAAAGGCATGGATATTGCGAGAATGCAAGGTTTTGCACTGAAATTGGAGGATCAAAGGAAAAGAAGAAGGACACAGGTGTTAGAAAGGGCACAGGCTAAGAGGACCAGGTCTTCAGGGTAGTTTACACCATCCTACGGTGAGTTTAGGCCTCGATTTTCAAATAGACCGCCTAGGACATCATTCTCCTATTCTCCAGCCAGTGCTCCAACACAACTTCAAGGGTCTAGAAGTAATCAGTTTGGTCAACGAGGTAAGGGACAAGGTACATGGACAACAAGAGGATCGGCAGGCCATCCAATGACTCCTAGGAAGCCTTGTAAATAGTGTGGAAGAAGTCATCCAGGTATATGTCATGTTGGGATAGATGTTTATTATTGGTGTGGTGCGCCAGGGCACATGATAAGATATTGCCCGAGAAGGCGTATGGGTGATATAGCACTATCTATTGGGTCAGTTGTTGCCTCATCATTGACAGTTCCTTCATTAGCTGGGGTTTAGCAAGCACCTATGGGTCATGGTAGAGGTATTAGAGGACCAGCAAGGTCTAGTGGAGTCCAGAATCACACTTATGCTCTGGGGAGTCGGTAAAATTTGGAAGCTTCACCTGATATGGTCATAGGTACATTGTCCATCTTTTCACATAATGTATATGCATTAATTGACACTGATTCCACACTATCATACATCACTCCACTAGTTGCTGGAAAGCTTAAGAGGACACCCAAATTATTGAATAAACCATTTGACATATCTACACCAACCAATGAATCTATTATGGGTAGAAGGGTTTATTATGGCTATGTAGTAACTGTTTGTGACCATGACACATTTGCTGTCCTTATTGAGTTAGAAATGATGAAATTTGATAAAATATTGGGTATGGATTGGTTATCTTCTTTCTATGCACCATGGATTGTCGAACTAAGAAAGTGTACCTCCACTTTCCAAATGAGGCAATTCTTGAATGGGAAGGTAATATTGGAGAACCAAAGGGGAAGTATATCTCTTATCTTAAAGCTAGAAAGATGATATCTAAGGGGTGTATATGTTATTTAGTTAGAGTAAGAGATATGAAGGTAGAATCGCCAACTCTTCAATCAGTCCCAGTAGTGAACGAATTTGTTGATGTGTTCCCTGATGAACTTCCAGGCTTACCTCTTGAACGAGAAATAAATTTTTGTATTGACTTACTTCCAGGCACTGAACCTATTTCTATGCCTCCATATAGAATGGACCTGCTAGAGTTGCGTGAATTAAAAAAGCAATTGAAAGACTTATTGGAGAAGGGTCTTATAAGACCTAATGTGTTTTCTTGGGGTGCACCAGTGTTATTTGTACGCAAAAAGCATAGCAGCTTTAGAATGCTTATCGACTATCGACAATTGAATAGGATGAAAATTATGAATAAATACCCCTTCCCCAGGATTAATGATTTATTTAATCAGTTATAGGGTACCAAATGCTTTTCAAAAATTAATCTGAGATCAGGGTATCACCAAGTGATAGTAAAGGAGGAAGATATACCTAAGACTGCTTTCGGAGCATGGTACGATCACTTTGAATTTCTTGTTATGCCATTTGGGCAAATGAATGCACCAGCAGTTTTTATGGATCTGATGAATAGGGTATTTAAGCCACTCTTAGATGTGTTCGTGATAGCATGTATAGATGACATTTTGGTATACTCAAGGTCAAAAGAGGACCATACAAATCACTTACGACAAGTGTTACAGGTTCTTCATGATCGAAAGTTGTATTCCAAGTTTTGTAAATATGAATTTTGGCTAAAATCAGTGGTATTCTTGGGTCATATTATGTATGAGGAGGGAATCAAAGTTGATTCAGAAAAGATAGATGCTGTGAAAGATTGGCCAAGGCCAATGATGCCCACGGAAGTTCAAAGCTTCCTAGGTTTGGCAAGTTATTACAGAAGGTTTGTTGAAGGTTTTTCTTTCATTTCTGCACCTATAACAAAGTTGACACATAAGGAAACCAAGTTCCAATTGAATGATGCATGTGAAAGGAGCTTCCAGGAACTAAAAAATAAGCTAACTTCTGCACCTGTGCTAGTACTTCCAGAAGGCACTGAGGGGATGTAGTGTATTGTGATGCTTCAAGAATTCGCTTAGGGTCTTGTTGAGGCAGCATGGTAGGGTAATTGCTTATGCATCCAGACAACTACGACCATATGAGAAAAATAACCCAACTTATGATCTTGAACTAGCAGCGATTGTATTTGCTTTGAAAATATGGCGCCACTTTTTATATGGGGTTCATGTTGACATATATACTGATCATAAGAGCCTACAATACATCTTCAAGCAGAAAAACCTAAACTTAAGGCAACGGAGATGGCTGGAGATAATAAAGGACTAAGAAATGGATATACTATACCATTTGGGAAAGGCAAATATGGTAGACGATGCTCTTAGTCGTAAGGCAATCATGAATACTGGTGACCAAGCTATGGTAAGTCAAGGAGTGGCTAAGGATCTACATCAACTAGCCAGTTGGGGAGTTCGCCTTCTTGAAACCACTAAGGAAGGGGTTATTGTACATAATGCAACAACATCTTCATTAGTAATGGAGGTGAAAGAAAAACAGTTTGAGGATCCTAAATTACAACATCTTAAGGAAAAGGTGAGTCAGGGTATGATAAAGGGCTTTTACCTTACATAAAATGGAGTACTTTACTTCCAAAATAGATTATGTGTGCCTGATATTAATAGATTAAGAAAGAGGATAATGGAAGAAGCCCACCATTCCCGATATTCTATCCATCCAGGATTGACTAAGATGTACCACGACCTAAAGGGAATATTTTCGTGGGGAGGATGCCAATGTCCAAATTCTCAACAAGTGAAGGTAGAACACCAAAAGTCTGGAGGTTATATGCAGTGTATAGAACTTCCAACCTGGAAGTGGGACATGATCAATATGGACTTTGTTACCGGTTTACCTCGCTCATTTCAGAAGTTTGACTCCATATTGGTAATAGTTGACAGACTCACAAAGTCAGCACACTTCCTACCTGTCAGGAGTGATTATACTATGGAGGAGTATGCCAAGTTGTACCTCAAAGAGATAGCCAGGCTACATGGAGTCCTAATCTCCATTATATCTGATCGAGGTGCTCAATTCACTGCAAAGTTTTTGAAGACTTTCCAACAGAGTTTAGGAACACAAGTAAATTTGAGTATAGCTTTCCACCCTCAAAGAGATGGTCAACCAGAAAGCACCATTCAGACACTTGAAGATATGTTGCAAGCTTGTGCATTGGACTTTAAAGGTAGCTGGGTGGACCATTTTCCCCTTATTGAATTTTCCAATAATAATAGTTACCATTCAAGTATCAAGATGGCACCTTATGAAGCTTTGTATGGAAGGAAGTGTAGATCACTAATTGGATAGTTCAAAGTGGGAGAAACCACCTTGCTTGGACCAGATCTAGTGTAACAAGCCGTGGAAAAAGTTAAGGTAATAAAACAGTGGCTAGAAACAGCCCATAGTCTTCACAAATCATATGCGGATACTAGGAACAGAGGGCTGGAATTTTCAGTAAGAGATTGCGTATTTTTAAAGGTGTCTCCAATGAAAGGGGTTATGAGGTTTGGTAAGAAAGGAAAACTGAGCCCACGTTACATAGGGCCATATAAAATTATTAGGAAGATCAGGCAGGGTGCATATGAGCTAGAGCTACCCCAAGAGCTTTCAATGGTTCATCCAGTTTTTCATGTCTTGATGCTTTGGAAATGCATAGGCGACCCATCCCATATCACTCCTATTGAGGATGTGCAGGTTACAGAAGTTCTTACCTATGAAGAGGTACTTGTTTCTATTTTGGATCGTCAAGTTAAGAAGCTAAGGAATAAACAAATAGCTTCAGTGAAGTTATTTTGGAGAAATTAGCAAGCAGAAGAGATAACTTGGGAGGCCGAGGACGCAATGAAGTCAAAATACCCTCACTTATTTGAAGCTAAAGAGAATTCCCAACATGAAGAATTGGAACAAGAATAGGTACGTGTGATTAAATACTTAGTGTGTTGTTAAAGGTTTGTTTAAATTAAGGTTTGTACATCGTTAAGCTACCCAATTGTGCTAACATTCGAGGATGAATGTTCCTAAGAGGGGGGATGTAACACCCCACATTTTACATGTACTAATGCTATGTAAATGAATCATGTTATGATTTGGTCAAATTAATATCAATTCTTAAAAGTGCTTGAATCTCGTGTTAATGGGCGATATGGGCATCTAACGCTTAAGAGGGTCGAGTGTATATGTGTTTTGTATTAAATTGAGGATATTACAGCCCTAAATAAAGTAAGAGAATTAAGGTATTTATATGAATTAATAATCTAGTAGGCGACTCACCTACTTGATTAGCTTAAATTTGCTAGCTCAACGGAGACGATGGTTTTGCCAATTTTTGAGATATAAATCTTTGATCTATAATAAGATTTGAGAAGGGGTTTTGATATATATTAATTGAGGGTGCTGCAAGATGTTGAATGATTGTTTTACAATGGATTTCTTAAATAATTTCATCTCTATATTTCATAGTTTTGTACTAGCATTACACACCCTCTAAGTGTTTGATAAAATGTCCGGATATAGTTTCTTGAGAAGTTGAAGGCCCAAAGAATGATATATGATATGAATGACTATATGATGATGAAATGAGTTTATCTATATGATATACTCTATATAAAGTGTTGCATTACACCATACCAGATTCGGGGAGATAAGAGCCCAGTCAACCATGTTGGGGGTTTGTACTCATCAACCATGTGAGGAGTTTGTACTTCACTGCCGTGTTGATAAGATGTGATTATCATCACTCATGTGAGGGGTTTATACCACACAACCACCAAGGGGTTTGTACCTTGAATAGCTAGCTTGGTCTCTTCTACACGTATGATATCCTCTTTGAGCATGAGTTACATAAGCATGTTTTACCTAAGCATTGATCATACAAGCCATATTGCTAGATTATGCCTTTTGCTTAATGTTATGCATTTTTACTATGATGCCTATCTATTGTTGAATTGCATCCTACATACTTAGTACATTCAAACATACTAATGCATACTCTATGTCTACACAATGTCACCATGTAGGAACCGGTGCCCTAGCTAATCATCCTCCTCCACGTGGCTAGTTCGCTGATGTTCACACTAGTTTGTGAGTCCTCCACTTCAGGGACCTTAGACTATACTCTTTTGTTATGTATGAAGACACTCTTCTTTATGTTCTATTTGACTCTGAGGGTGAACCTGGTTGCTTTGTGTTAGCCCCTGCTCTTATCTATGTAGTAGAGGTGCTTGTTGGACAAGTTATGTAACTATATGATCTTGACTCTTGTCTCTTAATTATGATATTGTGCAAGCTTTTCCCTTAGCTCATTTGCCCTATTCTCGTTCTTTAATTTCTATATGCTTCCGCGACTAATGATGTATAACGATAAGTTAAGAGGTTTGTTTGGGGTTCCTTCGGGTTCCCCATTCACTGTGTCATGTCTAGGATTGGGTCGTGACAATATATACGAGCATCATTTTCACTTCATGCGTCATGAATTTCGTAGAATCTTGTTACATTTCATTCTTTACTATAAATCTTTTTCTATATTATGTGCCCTTGTCATCTCACATTGTATATAGGTTTTTGTAAGTTACATCTATTGCACCCTGCATACTTAGTACATTTAAACGTACTAACACATACTTTTGCCAATATGATCTCACCATGTAGGCGTCGGAGATTACTTTCATCTATTGTTCGATGGCTAGATCAAATTTTGAGACATTTGGTATGTTGAGTCCTATCTTCCAAGAGCAAGCCACTATTCCTCTACTTTAACTTGCTCTTGCTTATGTGATCTATACATTGAGGGTGATTCCGTAATATGTCTTGGCCTAAGTCCTATCTTCTGACTAAAGACATTGTTAGTCATCTTGTATAATCTTATCAAACCTATATGATATGTATTGTATTTGAACCTTATGATTATTATCTATTGGTTATGGCTATTATGTATTGATTATGGAAAATATGCTATATATGTATGTTTGATGTGTTATTGTGGAACATCCTAAGTCCCGAATTACCCCTTAAGCATGAGTCATACCTACCCGCCCCTTAGTCATAATGTGCTACATGCTATGTGAATCTATGCTAATCCCTTTCCCTAAGATATCCCTATAGAATGAGTCCTACTTTACCGTCCTTTAGAACTATCTGTTTAATTTTTAAAGTGCTTTCGAATTAATGACGTGAATTTTGGTATTGTAAGGATTTTTTAGGGACTCTCGAGTTCCCATTCACCGTGTCACTCCTCGACCCTAGGTCTGGGTTGTGAAAGAGATGGTTTCAGAGCACTATGTTTATAAAAGGTCCTTAGAGTCCAACATGCTGCATCAAGTAGAGTCTTATTTATGGGTGTGAAGTGCGCCACATCTATGGATAAGAGGCTACAAGACGTTTTAGGAAATGTTACCCTTTTTCAGGATTCTTATCGTTATGGAATTTGTCTTGAGATTTCCTTTCTCCATTAAGGAGAGTTACTTTTGGATCGTAATGAAATTCAGGCAAGGAGGATGTTGTAGCAGATTATATAAATCTGCTACAGGAGTTGGTGAAGGGCATGCATTGTTTAACAAGCTTGCTACTTCGGATGCTCACAGTTTTCTTGGGTTGACTGACTATTATCGGAGGTTTGTTAAAGGTTGTCCATCTATTATATCTTCATTGACCATGTTAACTCAAAAGAAGGCCAAGTGTGTATGGTCGGATGGGTGTGAGGAGAGTTTCTAGGCATTGAAAGATCGATTTAGATCGGTTTACATGGGCTCCTTCGGTTTACATGGTTGGTGGTGTGTTCAGATGCTGCTCAGTTTGTGTTGGGTTGTGAACTTAAGCAACATGGTAAAGAGATAGCTTATATATCGAGACAAATGGAGATACATGAGCGTAAGTACACGACTCATGATTTTGAGTCAGCGATAGTAATGTCTGCCTTGAAAATTTGGAGACACTATTTGTAAAAGGTGTAAGTGGATGTAATGACAGACCATAAGAGTTTGCGATATGTGTTCATTCAAAGGGACCTTTACTTGAGGAAATGAGAAGGTTGGAACTACTAAAGGTCTATGACATGAGTATATGATATAATCCCAACAGTACAAATATTGTAACCGATGCTCTTAGTGGACTATCTATGAGAAGTATGACTTATGGTGATGAAGGGTAGGAGAAGTTGGCAAAAAATGTTTACTGTTTGGCTAGATTGGGTGTTAGGTCGGCCGGATCTAATGATGGAGGTATTCATATTCAGAATGGGGTTGAATCTTTTATGGTTGTTGATATTAAGGCTAAGCAAGACTTAGACCCATCATTGCTTGTGTTAAAAAGGTTGTTGCTAGAAATAAGATAGAAGTTTTCTCCTAAGGGGGAGATGGTGTAATTTGGTACCAATTTCGATTGTGTGTTTCGGATGTTGATGGTCTTAGGGAGATGATCATGACTAAAGCCTATAATTGTTATTATTCTATCCATCAAAGGTCTACTAAGATGTATCAAGGTTTGAGAGATGGGTAATTGTGGCATGGTATTAAGTAGGGCACAACCAAGTTTGTATTTGAATTCCCTTATTGTTGACAAGTGAAGGTAGAACACCAAATGCACGGTGGTTTCACTCAAGATATTGGAATTTCTACTTGAAAATGGGAGGAGGCAAACATGGATTTTGTGGTTGAGTTGCCACGCAACCGAAAGCAATTTGATTCAATTTGGTGTTATTATTGATCAGGTGACTATGTCAGCTCATTTCTTATCGGTTAAGACTACTCTAAATGTTGAAGGCATGCCAACTTACGTAATTTGAAGTAGGTTAGGCTGGATGGTATGCCTACTCTCATTATGTTAGATTGTGATACCCAACATACTTCTCACTTTTGGAAATCATCTCAAAGGGGACTTCGCCCTAAGGTGAAGTTGAGTACATCCCGTTTTTCATTGTCTATCCGTTGGGAAAGCTGAGAGAACAATCCAAACTTTGTAGGAAATGTCGAGGACTTGTGTATTGGAATTTAAGGCTAATTGGGGTGATCGTCTACCACTTATTGAGTTTGCTTACAACAATAGCTTTCATTCAAACATTGGTATGGCACAGTTTTGGGTTTTGTGCAGTAAAAGGTGTAGGCCCTTGGTAGGATGGTTTGAGTTAGATAAGATGACTTCTATAGGCCCGGATTTAGTATTGGAGGCTATGGAACGAGTGGGATTAGTTAGGGAAAAGTTGAATATGGTCCAAAGGCACCAAAGGTTTTAATTGAATGTTGGATAGAGGGATCATGGCTCTTGTAGCGGGGATGGGTGGATGTCAAGGTATCACCTATGAAGGGTGTGATGCATTCTGGAAAAGAGGGTAAGTTAAGTTCTCGATATGTAGGTCCTAATGAAATCTCTTTAGTGGATTGGGAATGTGGCTTATAGGTAGGAAATGCCTCCAGATTTGAGCTCTACTCACCCCGTTCTTCATGTATCTATGTTGAGAAAATTGGTGGGTGATCATAGTACTATTGTGCCTTTGCAAGGGATGGAGTTTGGGGAGGACTTGTCCTATGAGGAATTTCCAGTTGCGGTCTTAGATGAGCAAGTGGAGAGGCTTTACAAGAAGGATCAACATATTGAAAGTACTACGTGGGAAGTGGAATCAAGTATGATACGACAATATCTTTATCCTTTCCAATCTACCCAAGCATATAGTATTAGTTACTTTCTATTTTCAATCATCCTAATTTTCACTCTTGAGTCTCATGACATAACATGCATAAATGTGCAAGAAAATGATTAATTTTATGATGTTTTAAAATGATTTGAATACGCCTTGATAAGAGTTTTAATGACTTGATGATTTTCAAATGATGAATTATACATTGTGCCTTGTATTTTGAAGTTTCATGTTCTAACTCAAGCTTTTCAAGCCTTGTTCTAGCATATTCAAGGATGGATGTTCCCAAGGGGGAGATGATACAATGACCCAAATTTTTGTACAACTTCATCGGAGCTTGAGAATTTCATTTAGAAAAAAATTTGGACGAAGTGTCGTCTCAAGGGAGACCATACTACCAGTGTGAGGTCACACGGGCCGTGTGGCTTCCAGTGACACAACACTTAGCCTTAATTTTGGGTGTGTCCTTGGAGTGGAGTTTCAGGCTAAGGCACATCTCACTTGGAACCCACACAGAATGTGGGACACTTCACGGACCGTGCGGAGGGCCGTGTGATGACCTTGAGCTTGGAGCACCAACGTGTGAAGCAAAGTAGTGGGATAGGGACACCTTTAAGGGTTGTGTGAAGGCACACGGTCCATGTGTCTATCTGTATAGCCTCCGAGGTGGAAATTTTTCTAAGTATAGCTTCACTCTTGGCACGAGATATTTTATTTTATCTAAGGGAGGTGCTGTGGGAGGTGTCATGGACCATGTGTCACCATATGCCCTATGTGGCCCTTCCATGTGGCTAACTTTTCGTCGAAAATTTTCCAAGTATGGGAATCTTCATGCTCAATCTAGATTCACTTTTAAGCCTTTAAATGGAGCTTATTTATGTTGTTTAATCCTATTATGGGTCTCCTACGTCAAGTCAAATTCAAAGGAATTCCGTTGGCCAAGTTTTTCATAAGTACAGATAGAAAGGTCAACTTTAAATATCTCTTAGCACAAAATTAATTGGGTTGACCACGACCTATCAAATTAAATCTCTTTGAATTAGCTTTCCTATGCACTCGGTTACACCTTATTTAGTGTTCGAATGAAGAAGTTATGCCTATTTTCATAGAACTCATTTGTGCAGGGTGTATATATATATAGGATTTTACAATTTCCTCTCATTAATGGTGTTTTAGTAAATTCGGTTATTTATATTGGTGTTTTGGGATTTCCTATACTATATAATGACCATCTAAACTCCTAAAAACCCTATTGATATTATTCACACTCACTCTCTCACATTCAAAAGACTCTCTCAAATCCTCTCAAGGGTTCTTGAAGATTTTCAAATTGGGAATCAAGACACATTCAATTCTTCATCAACTTTTCTCTTGGGTGCTTTTCATCTTGTGAAGGTATGTGGGTTTTGATCCTTGTTTACTTCAAATCAAGGAGACCCAAACTATTTTCAAGAAACCTAGATGAAGTTTGCTTACTCTAAATTGGGGTTTTAAATATTATGATTCCTTAAATTTCCAATAATGAACGGGTTATATGTTTATCAATTGGTTTTAAGATGATTTAAGCTTGGAAATATTGAATTTCATTATTTTTAAGAATCTATGATAATGCATGTCCCTTTTAAAAGCTTGTTTGAGTATGGGTGGTTTATACATGACTTTTAAATATGGACTTAATTATGAGTTTACTTCAATTTCATGTTATGATATTGATTTTAGAATGAATCTCAATTACCCATGTCATTCTCACATTATTCATAACATATGCACACATGTTCATGAGATATTATGGAAATTATTAAATGGGTTAAGCTCAATTATGTTTAATGAAATGATCTTGATATGATATTGGTTATGACAAGAATGTGATCATATATATGTCTATTGGTTATGGATCTTTGAGCATCTTGGGTGCTTGCACCATCTTGTATATGAATGGGTTATTCCTATACATGAGTATTATGATTATGAACAATGTTTTTGGCATTTGAGCTAAAGTATGGATTATTATAAATGGTAGTTAGTTCTTTTTAAGAATAAGGATGCATTGAAATGATTTGGAAAAATGACTATTGCCTTGTTTGAAAGCATATATGTATGTATATACGTATATGTATTCTCATGGGATGATGACTGAGCACCGATAGATGGAATGTTTGCTCTCGTTCCTTGAACTATGTGCCAAGCATAGGTTTCCTTTACGAAATGGGAGTTGTTCCCATAAGGAAAGATGCCTCCTAAATGGGAGTTGTTCCCGTAAGGAGAAGACATGATATGATATGAGTTGATATGCTATATGTGAAAATTCTATATGAAATGGGAGTTGTCCCATAAGGAAGGTTACTTCACATAAAATGGGATTTGTCCCAAAAGGTGAAGTATGGTTTATCTTTGGCAAGTGCACCTCCTCTTTACGAATGAGGGGATTTCAATGGGATTCCAAGTAATAGCTAAGGTCACATCCCCACTATATATAAGAGCATCATTTGTTATTCATGCATCATAAATTTCATAGCTTCTTATTATATTATATTCTTTACTATAAATCTCTTTTATATTATGTGCCCTTGCCATCTAACATTGTATGCAAGTTTCGGTAAGTTATATGCATTTCACCTCGCAGACTTAGTACATTCAAACATACTAACGCATATGTTTGCCTACATGATCTCACCATGTAGGGAATGGAGATTACTTTCATCCTCCATTCATTGTCTAGATCGAATTTTGAGACATTTGTTATGGTGAGTCGTATCTGCCAAGGGCAAGCCACCATTGCTCTACCTTAAGTTGCGCTTGCTTATGTTATCTATTATTTGAGGGTGAGCCCGGAATATGTCTTGGCCCCCATCATATTTTATGATAGAGGCATTTTGGGACATCCTGTAGACTCTCGTTAGATCTATATGCTATGTGTTGTATTTAAACCTTATGATTATGGTTATCTATTGGTCATGACTATTAGTGTTTGATTATGGAAATTATATTATATATGTATGTTTGATGTGGTAATGTGAAAGATTTTCTAAGTCCCGAATTGTCCCATAGCATGAGTCATACTTACCCGCCCCTTAGTCATTATGTGCTAGATGCTATGTGAATCTATGCTAATCCCTTTACCTAAGATATCCCCATAGCGTGAGTCCCTTTTTCATCCCTTAAAACTATGTGTTTAATTTTGAAAGCTCTTCCGAACAGATGATGTGAATTTTGGTACTTTGAGGCTTGTTTGGGTACTCTCGGATTCTCATTAATCATGTCACTCCTAGACCCTAGGTCCGGGTCATGACATATCTATAGACTTTTGTTTAGCTTAGCTACACAATAAAGAAACTCAATGCTTAGGTACACAATAAAGAAGTCATCTATGTTGCGTGTTCCGTAGATAAAAAGCCATCAAAGAATTCGTTTGTGAATATTTAATGGTCAGATTCCTTTATGATTGTATTATCTGTGATGGATAGTTCCAAATATTCTTTGTGCACTAATGTATAGTTGGGGTTCACTCCATTCAATCTCCCATTAGCAGGCCAGAAACTTCTTCATATTAAGTAAGGGTCTTCATATTAAAGATTAAGAGAAGGGCATCATCAGTTAGTATACCATATTCTATAGCAATTCCTCTAGCTAAACAAGATCAACTGCCTCTTTGACACAATGATAAACTGGATCTTTGATTCCAACTACTGCAATCAATGTATAGCCACTTTCAGCAACACTATTTTCTTGACAACCATCTGCGACGTCCTTTAAAGTCAAGCAAAGAGTGCGCAAGGTTTCATCGGCAAAGTCAGTGATGACATTTTTCATTGATCATATCTTTAAGCTTTTTCATGAATGCAACATCAATTTCTGTGAAATCTCCCCATTAGAGTAATTATTATATGCTCCATGCTGGGCTTTAGTTACAATAGTATTGTAAGTACATCACAATAGATCTATGGATGGCATGGAGGATGTAGAATTGCAACTTACAGTTCATTTGTTACCACAATATCTAGTCATTTGTTATTTGCTCCATAAACTTACAAAAATTCTTGCTAAAGAAATTAGAATATGGCTTCCATTATACATTCTATCTTTGCATTATATATATATATATATATATAATACTAAAAGTGGGAAGGTCCAAAGTGAAAAGTTGGATTACCATTTTACCCCTATGCAACTAAGTATTTACCCAAATGCCATCACTTATTAAATATTAATTTTAACTTATTTATTAGAAAAACAATTAAAGGATCACAAGTTAAATTGACAGTTACAATGAAATGTTTAATATACTAATTCATTCACTTCGGGAAATGAAAGTGTTCTTTGTCAATTAAATAATGATTCATAAAAAATTCTATAAATACATATGGATGATGTATATTTTGATTACCTACTATTTATGATTAAATTCAAATTAGCTAAAATGTTTTTTCTTTTAAATATCACTACACTATATATATATATATATATATATATATATATAATTTTTTTAAAATAACACATATAATATTTTTAAGATTGCTACAGTAACATTCCCCAAATTCATTTTTTTTCGGCTTCTCGGGAAATTGTCGGTTCTAGGGTGTTATGTTGAGGTCCCTAAGTATCGTGGTATCGTTGGTTT
>JAOTQR010065737.1:0-13605 GCA_025774065.1 Solanum ossicruentum | reverse complement strand
CGAGATGCCGAGGTCTTTGCCAGCGAAGTTATAATGATATTGGGACCGAGGTCTTTACCGGTCGAGATATGATGCCGGGTCTTTACTGGCGAATTTATATTGTGACGCTGAGGTTTCTGCCGGTGAATTTATATTGTGACGCCGAGGTTTCTACCGGAGAATTTGTGATGATATTGTGATGTCGAGGTCTTTGCCGGCATGTTTATGATGATATTGTGACGCCGAGGTTTCTGTCGGCGATGATGTGATGTCATAATTGTATAATGCATTGCATATCACCCTTGCATACCATTACATAGCATGATGTTGTCATTATGATTGATTGTGCTCTTAGCTTGTGCTTTGAAAATTATAATATGATGCAATAATATAGGATATAAACAATCAGGGCCTCTATGTGAAGGGATGTTATGCTCTTTCCCGATTATAAATAATATAGGAATTTCTTCTAAAATGAGCAAATTTATTAGATTGGTTTATTAATAGTTTTCATTCTTTTTGGCTCTGCGCCATTGATTCTACTCTTATTAGTGAGGAATAATGGAACAATTCCTTTTGAAAGTACAAAAGCACACTTTTGTAGTAGTTGGCACATGACCGAAAGATTAGGGGGGAGACTAACCTTTTACATTTGGTTGGTTGGTGTAGGTCGTTCAGTGGACGCAGTAGTCTGTGAACTTTCACCTTGAGTTGATGTGCCTTCTATGTCCAGCAGGTGGTCGCGTATCGACTTGGCCCATTTGTTGTTCTTTCGTCGACGGCTAGAGGAGACGTTGATTCCAGTTCCATGTAGGACACAACTGTTAGGCTTGATTGTGCCATGTTAGAGCTTCTCCAAGCTGTTTTTCTCAGTTGAATGAAGAAAACTTTGTCCAGCAGCATATCTTGGGCATCTTTAACGCACATCAACTGTCGCTGTAAGTAGTGAAAGACAGTGGGCACAGTATAAGTATTCTTTGCAGGTGAATCTGTGCTAATTTGGAGGTCTATTCAACACTTTAGCGGGGAGGGGGGAGGTGATACACAAGCAATAGTAAATTAGATAAGCGTTAGAGGTAACCTTAATGCAAGTTGTTTGGAATATGTCATCGGTTGTCATAGAAAGCAGTTTCTTGGCCACATCACCTACGATGAGTGCAGTTGTTGTACCACTTCCATCAGTCAGATAAATTTGGAAGGTGCATCTGGCCATACATATAGGTAGTTTGCAAATTATTGGGTACATGTGACATATTGTATAGTCGTGGAATGTACATAAAGGGTGTGAGAAGGAGTACCGCAGTACTAATGTGGTCTTCTTTTGGCATTTAGGGCAGCTGAACTCCTTGATATCTCTTGTGCATTTCTTTTGCTTGCAGCATGAGCATTCCAAGACACAAAACTATTGGAGCTCATTGGAAAGTGACATTTAGGCCTTGACATGGTAAACGTCGACCTGCGGAGCAACTCGAAGTTATTGAAGGTAATGTAGTTATTGATTTGTTTGAGCATGTGGCAATATGTGTTCAACTTACTGACGCTTTTGTAGCAAGTTCTACAATGGAGATAGTCGGACGGTCTTCCGAAGACATAACTGTATTGGTAGGCGTTGTGTCAAACCTGGTAACATTTTGGCGCAGAAGCAGGTGTTGGTTTGCTTTAGCCCTATTAAGAATGAAACAAATAGTCACATTTTTTGGGTTACAACATATTCATAGTAAAGGTCACACGCTAGTGATTGTACTAGTCGGCAAGTTTGGATGTCTGTGGGTAAAGGGAGTCAATGCATATTGTTGAACTAAATTTTGTCTGCAATGTTAACCCTGTGCCAATTCAAAGCACGTTAAATCATTGGATATCGCTGCGACTATATTGAGGCGAAAGATACCAATTGATACATATCTTGGTAAGTTGAAATCCCTATGTTCCTGCCCAGAATTGTGGGTGCGGCTTTTGGTCGTTTCATCTTTTTCTCCAATTTTGTGCCTTCAATTTCGTTGAAGTAATCCTATAGTGTGAGGAGAAGCTGTTGTTGCCTGAAACCAAAGTGCAGGTAGGTTACTTTACTCCTATCAAGAGGTATGGCTTTTGAGGATTTAGTTGTTGTACTCACAGATCATCGGTTATTGTAACTTCTTGACACCTAGTTTGAGTACGACCGACATATTTCGAAGGCCTATAATAGACTACAATGCCTATGAAATCTGCATTTGTGAGGTAAATATATGTTAATCTGCAATTTCTATAATTGTGAATGTCATTTGGTGTTTGATGTGAGCAAAGTATATACCTATTTCGACGGTAGAATAAGGCATGATACCACTAATCTGCTCAAAAGGTGTAGTGTCAAGCTTCGTTGGGGTCGATGGTGGTATGTCAAGCTCAACAGTTTGTTTGACATGTTCAACAATCGTTTCTCCGCAATTACCCAATAGAACTTATGTATGGGTCTTCCGTATGTATTGGCAAGAACTTTAACTCTTGTTGTGGAAATGAGGTACATGTTGAAGAGCTAAAGTTTTCCTGCATAGTGGCTGATATCATCCCCATACACAACTGCCCGTATTTGTTGCTCCTGTGTACATGTTGGAACTTGAGAGTTGTAAATATGTAATATATATTGTGGAAGTAGTGGAGACGTTAGCAAGAAAGGGAGCTGTACCTCTTCATCTTCTAAAAGTAGATTTTGGAATCGAATTTTCTTGCCCTGGCTTTGGCGGGCTCGACTAATATCAACGATTTGGACTTTGCAAGTCCAATCGGGAGTATCGGGTGTAATTTGATGGATGCTCAATCGTAGGTCTATTAGGCTTCAGTCAAAACGAAACATGTCCTGGTCAGTATGGCTATCAACAGGCAGAGAGCAGTAGGGTGGGTTTTGGTGTATGCCCTTTTTCTTAATGTGTATTTCACGATAAGGTGTGAGTGCTACGGTAAGTACTATCGATGTTGAAATTAAAGCGCTCTACCCCTTAATGTATAGTTTAAGTGTAGGTGAACATTTGTTACAGCATACAGTTCAATATAATGTTTCAATAAGTTTAAGCTTTCAACCTTTTCTTTGGGTCAGTGCGATTTGAATGTGTAAGGCGTTGATAACCTTGATATGTTTATTCGTACTTAACTTTTGCCATTCTTTTGACCTGTACGCTTTGAGCCAAATAGTAGGCCTAGCATATAGAGCCAATACAGTCAAGGGAGGTACATGCAACCTAAATTCTGAGCGCCAAAGTGTTTGTGGAGGTATTTGCAGTAGTGATGGGTACATGCAAATTGTTAAATAGCTAATCAGATTCTTCATTTTGCCTATTTAACTTCAGCTGTAACCTTTTGGGCATTTTACTAATGTTGAAGCCGGATTCAGTCAATCCTTGACTTTATAGTTAACTAAAGTTGAGAGGTCAGCTACGCATACAATCAAACATTTGCTTTGCATTGTAGAAGAATTGTACCAATAGTAGTCGCCACAGTAATTGAAGTAGTGTAAGGGAAATAGTGAAAACATTTACTTTATTGTCACTTGCCTAGAGTAATTATGTGCAGAAATAAGCATAAGGATAGTAGATATGATACCTGAGTTGGTGGAGTTTAGGGCAGTTCAACCTTGAATTGTTGCTACTGATTTTTCTTTTGATAGCCAAAACCCACTTCTCTTCAATTAATAGAAGGTTCAGTTGGTGTAATTGGAAGTATAGTAGTAAACAAAGGCTCTCCACCTCTTTAATTGCCAATCAAAGGGCAGCAGTAAGAACTATACCTGTGAGAACACACTTTTAAGCTCTTATTCGTGTAAATTACGGTGGGCTTGTGGTTGGGGTAATGGTAGAGTGTTATATGGGTTAATCCACTTTGATAGAGCTGAATGCTTTTTTAATAATTTCCTCATATATGATATTATACGTTGAATGATCATTTGTATCATCAATTGTCGGTGATCGTATTAGTATTTTGACATAGGCTGAATTCTTTGCTCTGGATAGAATCACATAAAGTTGGGTATGAGAAAACATGGGTTCTCGTAAGTAAATTCCAACGAAATCTAACATTTATGTTTGGGCTTTGTTTATTGTCATTGCAAAGCATAATTGAATTAGAATTTTGTTCTTTTGAAGGCAATAGGTATTTTCTCATCCATCGAGGCTAATAATGAGATTCTAGGAATAAAGATATGTGTGTTTTAGAAGTCACCGCTAGTAATAGTAGCGCTAATAACATGTCGTTTAAAATTGTGACATACCAATCTTGTTCCATTACAAAGTACTTCAGAAGGATTTAAGTTTCAAAATAATATAACAGGGAAATTTTTTTTCAAAGTTAATTTGTACGGAGGTAAATTGATCGGATTTAAAGTGTGTAAAAATTCCTCAAATTGACATTGATCACCTGGTTCGACTATTTCATCAATAGCAGCATAAGTTGTAGCATCATCGGAAAGTTGATGTATAAGCATAAAATTAATTTCATTAACAAAGTCATTTTTAGTAGTTAATATAACTCGAGAAGTTATTGAAGAGGGATTTGCGAAAAATGACTTTATATTCGGATAAGTTTCCTTGAATAAGTGATTTAGGGACGTCAGTTCTTCGGTATATGGAATGATTAAGTTCCGAGGGAGGGTAATTTTCTGGTTTTCATCAGTACGTTCTTCTCCATTTCCTATTTACATTAAGTATTCACAGTAAGAAGGATCTTCTTTTGCTCTCATGTTTTCAGATAAGGATAACTCTTCCAGTTGATTCTAGATATCAGAATATAAAAGGCTTTCACAAACAAAGTCTTCTCTCTTTCCATTACGCACAACGGGAAGTGTTTGTCTGAAGTCTCTACCAAAGACTACAACTTTTCCTCCGAACAAATGGTCTATACCTGTTAGGTCTTTTAATAGCATATCCAAAGTTTGTATCATTTTTTCTTTGCCACTGAGACTTCATCCCAAACAATTAATTTGGAATCTTGGAATAGAGTATCCAAGGAGCTTTGTTTACTTATATTGCAAATGAAATTATTGTCAATATCAATAGAAATTTTGAAACGTGAATGTGTTGTTCTACCTCCTAGGATAATTGAAGTCGCTACTCTAGAGCTTCCAGTTGCCAAAGTTACAAATCCCTTGGATTTTACATCTGCTAACAAAGCTCGATACAGAAACATTTTTCCTGTTCCTCCTGGACCATCAATAAAGAAAGCGCTCAATTTGTTCGAGTAAACCGTATCTAGTATTTTCTGAAAGGTCCTCTATTGCTATACATTTAGCTTTGTTTGCAGCAATAGATCATCTTTAGCTACTGTTAGATTTCTTTCAAACTCGATCCATTTGGCCTCTTTATCTACGTTTAAAAGCATAACATTTTCAGGAATGAAATTGTATTCTTTTATATTGTGCCCCATTGAATGTAATACGTTGTTGATGTGATTTATAATGGATTGTTGAACAAAATGGGTTGTCCAAATCGTATTTCGGTTGAAATCTTCAGAATTGAACCTTCAAATACTTTCCACAGTTCTTTTGGGTTTACAGGATTGCAGTAAACTAATATTGTTGCAAATAAACGTCTTAGACTATAAGGCATTTGATATGTTACTGCTTCGTATAAACATTCAATTAAACTTTTATATGAATGTAATAAGCATCTTTTCTCTGCAGCTTCTCTAAATGTTGCGTAACATACTCCACCAATCGTACAAAGATCTTCATAAAATTTAGGGCCTTTTACATTGGTCAAAAGTAATCGCAGATAATATCTTTCGCCTTCAGTTAGATGACATGTTATAATTGTCCCGATAACATGTTATAATTCTCCCAATGGCATTACTATGTCGATGATGGCATGTCCATATTTTGTCAGATGTTGACCAAACAAAATACCGTGGGAAATCTTTATAGAGTAAATTGAGTTCTATAGCATTTTCATTGGTCCTATTTATTTCAAAAAATTTGATTAGCATGGTGCATCTTATCATTGGATTATTTAGAATTTGTTCAACACTTTGATTGCTTTTGAATGATACATATTGCTATCCTTTTAAATGTAGTTGAAGTTGGTATACAGTAGGAGTCATTTGGCTTATTGAAAACGCAAATAGGCGCCATGCCGCTTCTGATAGTGACACCCATCTTGCCGATTTGGTATTCTTTTATCTCATGTATTTCCATAGTTGAGTTGGTACTATGTACCAGAAAAGTAATTTTGTCATGTCCTTTGCAAATATATTTGTAGATGTACTTCACTACCTTAATGTCTGAACAGATTTCAACATTAATATGACAGTTAATTTGTGGATTAAGTAGGAATTATATGGAACAACCCAAGAGTTATCAACATTGTATCCTTTCAGTTGAATTGGTTCTTCCAATTTGCGCCTTCGATAAATTGGGTATGAATTTTTCCCCTTATTTGTTTGTTCTGAAAGCTCTTTCTAAAATTTAAATTTACATTTACCTGTTTTCATGCAATGACATGTCAGATTGATATAGCTACAAGGCCCATGAATCAGATGTTTAGTTACAAATGTGTACAAATCTTCATCTGTACAATCAGGTAATTCCATACAAACAATCTTATCATAAGCTTCTGGTGTTAACAATTTATATTAGTCAGTCAGTATAATAAGAAAGTGTGCATGAGGTAGTCCTCGGTTTTTAAATTCGATGGTGTATATCAGGGCTGCTACCTTTCAAAATATATTTCTTTCGTTATATCAATTTAAGTTCCTCGACTTTAGCTCTAAAGATTCGGCTGACTAAATCAGGTCTATTCTAAACTTCATCAGTTTACAGCAAATGCTAGTCTATTTCAAGCCATGAAGGATTGCAAGTCATTGTTAGAAATATGTCTGGTTTCCCAAAATGTTGGACTAATGCAATAACATCCATATAGCGACGTCGCATGTCTCTGGGACCTCCTATGAAAGTTTCCGATAGTATTTGGCCCTTGCCAATCTTAGAAGCATCTCTTTTGCCATGTCGTAATATGTTGATAATTTCTTGCAAAAGCTCTACTCTAAACAAATTTTGATTCAAGGAGAAGAAATCTAATCGTTGGGTCTCCAACTTGATATATTGGTCTACTATATATTGTTGGAAAAGCCTTCCTGAATGTAAAGTCTCATTTGGTTGTCTATCTCTTATTTGAATTTGGTAGCAATAATATTCCAGACATAAAACATTTGCACGTTTCTTTTTACCCTTTGTTAAAACCTCTGACTCCATGTTGAGTAGACACTCAATCGAAGTCATGTTTGCTACACTTGGGAGTTGTTCACTTTCACAGTAATTTGGTTGTCTGGAAGTGGTGGATGTGTGGCTCACCTTTTTAATACCACAGTGCCACCCATTTTGGCCATGAGGGAATAATAGTGGATATTGTAATGGATCATAACATCCATAGTAGTAATTTACAATTTGTGTTTTTTTTATTGTGGGTGTATATTCGAATATGAGATGTAGATGATTTATCATTTGTTTCGTCTTCTATCCAGATCTCCCCTACCTCCGAAGCAATAGGCAATTGCAGGTTCGTTGGTCTAAACCAACGGTTGATTTTAAGGCAATGTAGAAGTTCAATAATTTGAAACGTCTACTAATGACTTTAAAAAGAGAGTATAGGAATTAAGCTGTAATATATCCATGAGCTTTCCCACCAGTAATTCATTCAAATTATCTGGTAATGGCAGTCGATTTCTTATGTCACTTTCATTATCGTAGAAATATAATTGCAAATTTCTTGGCTTGTCGTTATCGGGTAGTAAATCTTTAATAAAGTGATACATATATATATGCCGTGATTTCTCTTGGCTAAATTCCTATTATAATTTACTCCAAGGGATGTAAATGTGAACATATTGTTATATGTCCTACTGTAGGTCCGTAAATGCTTAGATTCTTCGCTGTTGCCGAGGAAAAGACCCCGCAACTCAGGTGGCATTTTATGAGAAATTAGGTTTATTGATCGTTATCGCAACAGAAGCCTGGGGATACATATTGAATTTTTCGGGCCTCGCAGAATTTACAATTAGGTACCTTTTTAAGCTGTACATAATTCGTCGGCAGTAGATTGTTGTTCAGTAAATTGATTTCTAAAGTCTTGTTACCTGTACTGAACCAATTGTAATTCTATTATTCGCCCAACAGTTACACCTATCTACTATGTTTCATTGGAGTACGTACCTGTAGTAGGAGAGAAGTTTGGTGATGGACAATTTGATCTCGTAACAACAAATCCTAGTGTGAACAACATCCGTGGTTAGCCGTAAAAGTTATTGTTGCGCTTTTGGGGTGGTTTTTTTTTTTGTTGGGGGTGGAAGATGGGGGAGGGGGAAATGGAAGTAGGAAGGATTTTTGGGCGTGGTTTTACTGACCGTTCTCAATAGCAGCAATTGGAAGACCAATATCGGAGTCATATCCTACAAATATCGCCATAAGTAAATTAGTGTAAGCAATGTCAAGTTAGTTCGCAGAAGTAGTTTGTCTACGCTCGTTGGGCGGCAAACTCACACGCGCGGGTCAAGCGTTATTAGGTAAAGAGGGCGTTCTAAAGAATGACTATAATGTCCTTTCGTTGAACTGTCAGTCAGGCGTGGGACTGCTGTTCAAGTAAGTTCAAACTCTATGTGCCTGCGGTTGGTAAATTCTATTTCTTGTTTTGAGGGGGGGGGGGGGTACACATAGGCTTGTCTTGAATTCAAACAAATGGAAACCATTCAGAGAGTGCGGAACCAAAAGCACAGATATTATCAGTAAAGTGCACTCTTGGTGTGCAATAATAAAGTAAACTGTGTTGCAGTCTAGGGGAGGGGCACATATCTGCAGGTGAAGTCATATAATCCCTTGACGTGGCTTCACTCGTAGCTCCTATGTTTGTTGTGAATCCTGCCAGTTTTACATGCAGCATTTATCTATGTAGAGCTGATATAAGTGTATTTAGAGGTTCAATTTTTATGCCGTAGCTACTTTAGTACAACCCTTGGTTTGAGCAGACGGCATAGCATAATCTACGATGTGGGAAGTGGTAAGGTTTAGGCCGAAGTTGAACTTTACCTGGGGGGTGATATATATGTTGCAATGAATTTGTGGTGAAATCCAATATAATGTATAGGGATATTTGATAAGCAATAAGTGGCACAAAGTAAACTTAAGGCCCTTTCAGTGAACTTCTATTCAGACACCTAGTTGGTTATTCTATATCAACTGTTATATCATTCACGCCTCTTGATTAATGCAGAATCCCAAACCCCCAAACCGAGTACATGTAAATAGTATACCAAACCTACTCATGTGGTCAGTGAAGACGCTGAACTTGGATTTATATCGACATGACCAGACTGACTGTTCACTCCAGAGCGCCCGTATGTATCATTTGGTTGTTGTGACAGTCGACTCTTCTTTGCTTCAGCTCTTCTGGCTTGCTGCTGCGCGAGCATTACATTCTTCCTCTCAGCTGGCATTTTGGCATATCTAGTACACCGCAACAAATTCCATCGTGAACGTTGTTCTGTACTATTGACCCATTCTGTAGGCGTATCATCTTTGTTTTCTGACAGTACGTTTGCCATGGATTCTGCAACTCAGGGAACAATGTGTAACGATATAATTAAGTGTGTCTACAGCTGAACGTACACTGAGTATTACATATATCTTTGTCAATTCACCCTTTCAATATACTAAGAAGAGTGCTTGTTAAAAGTAGGCAACCAAATACTATTGTGCGGGGGAAGGCGTAATTATAGAGTAAGAGGTTGGTGGGTAGCCCAGGTTCTTGGACGGCCCCAAATCCATTTAACAGCTATTCAACTACCACTTTATTAGAAGCACTGAGTTTCGCTAAAAGTACACCTTTACTTGGGGGGACTATGTACTTTTCAATGACTTTTTGGGGAAATGCAATATGATGTAAAGTGGTATTATATAAGCAATAAGCTGTAGACACTCGGTTTAATGGCCTTTTAGTAAAGTTCGATTCAGAGACACAGTTGGTCCATACATATCAAATGTTGTAGCCTAAACAAAGCTGGCCTAATGTAGAGTCGCAAATAGAAAAATTGCAAACAGTGAAGCAAACTTGGGTATGTAGGCACTGAACAGCTGGAAGTTGGAGGTATATTGGGATGGCTACAGTGAGTGCTCATTTCAGAGGCACCGTATGAATCATTTTATTCCTCTAGCAGCCGCATCTGCGGACTTCAGCTCGTCGAGCTTGCTGTTGCCCAAGCAATAGAGTTTTCCTCTCCACAGACATTTGTGCATATCTAGTACGCCAGAACAAATTTCGGCGGGCACGCTGTTGTTCCCCACTATTACCCAATTGCATAGGCGTATTAGCATTGTTTTCCGTCATCTTACTAGCAAGTAATGCTGTAGCGTGGGAAACAATTTGTAACGATATAATTTAGTGAATTTACAGGTGAATGTATGCTCTCTTACGTATACTTTGGTCAACTGCACCTTTAAATATGGTAAATATATTTGTTTGGAAAAGGATTCCACAGATGACTCTTGGTCATGGGAGTGCCCCATTAGAAACTAATAGGTATTTTGGTTATGTATACGGTATTGAAGGCCTCCAAAACTGTGTCGTGAACTACTCAAGTACCAGTTTATCAGAATCATCCTACATATATATGTGCAAACTCTATAAACATACGGTGCTAGATTTTAGAATATCACCCATCGTTTAACTACATGTAAGTATCGATATAGTGTTAGCCGGTGCATGAATCTTATTACTAACAGTCCGTAAAGTTTTGGTGCACAGTTAAACATGGGAGCAAAAGTTACTTCAAAATGTACACAAAGAACTGGTGTACAATATTGGACCTTTACAGTAGAAGCAACTATATGTCCCGGAAAGACAATGGGGGAAGTTGGCAATTAGTTTTTGGGTAATACTGAAATATAACCACAAATGTTTCTTCAAGAAGGCTATATATGTAGGTTGGACATGCATTTGAATTACATTGGGGCAACACTGTCGAGACAATTGTTTTACCTCCTATTAGTGTGGTGATACTTAAATCAATGGCTTTTCTTTGAGGCAATGGGCCCAACTGGTGGGAGCATTTACTCAAATATATTGCCTGCAATGTATAAGCAATAGAGACCTTGTATAACTCTAAATAATTGAATTGAACACAAGGCAATACAGCTATAATGGAATGTATTATGGCATGCTAAAAGCTGAACAATTGAAGAATGGGCGTAAGAAGCAATATGGTACCTTGTTTACAGTAGTTTCAACTGTTGTGAAGGTGAAGCATTTGGCCGTTATTTGTTGGGTAGAGGGGTTAACCATCAACCAATTCTAAGCAACCCCAAAGGCTTCCAGGCACTGTATTGATTAGTTGCCTTTATTTCTTAGTAGAAGGGTCTTTTAAGTTGGCTGGAGCTCTTTAAGTGGCTGAGAAATGCAACTGTTGGGAAGGGATAGTGTGGCAGAAGCAATTTATTCTGCTGATTGGTGGCTAAAAGGGCAGGTACTGATAGGCCTAATCAATGCAAGCACTTGTCCTCCCCAATTTTTGGGTGGTAGCCAAATTGAATAGCCCAAACTATGAAGAGTTGCTATTTCAGTTTAAAGTCTTATACAATAACTATACGTTGGCAACAATGACCTCGTAATTTCCGTGTACCAATTGTCGGGCGTAACGTGAACACATTAGTTTGATTCAAAGTGGTTCAAATCTTAATTGACGTAATTAAAGTCATTGAAGTTTGCCTTATACGTACGTCACTGCACGAATGAAGTTAGAGAATATCGACTAATAGGAAGCCAATTCTTTATAGGTGCACTACGAATCCGCTAAGCATTTGCACGAGACTTTGAAATGATGAATAAATAGAGGTATTTATTTGTCCGAAGTTATTCCGGGGTTGAGAGTGCATAGTGTATCGCCTAACAAAAGGATCTACTCTATGATTAATGTTAAGTCGTATTGGAGATAAAGATGAATGTAGAAGCTCAGGGATGTTTAATTTACTGGATTGTTCTGCACAAGTGAAAGACGGCGACGCTAACTAAGCTAATAAAGTGAAACTTAGTAACTGTAAGAGCCTGACCTGACTTAAGTTCTTCGCAAGGGTTATGAAATACCACTTCACTTAGGTTCCTCGGATGAACTAAACAATAGTGGCAAACTCGGTCGGAAATACAGACAAAGATCTTCATATGGAAATTGCAAGGGCGAATACAGTCAAAGAATTTGGGCATTAGTACCCTTTACGGGCATCCAAAATGTTAGTACGCAGCTAATATTGAACAAGCTATATATATATATATATATATATATATATATATATATATATAATACCATAACGATAATATTTACAACCACCATAACTTTGTCATACAGTTACATTTATGGGAAGCATAGGTTGACAACTGCAGCCTTCAAAAGTACAAAAGGTAAAGTAGAACAGTTACATTTATGGGAAGCATAAGTTGACAACTGCAGCCTTCAAAAGTACAAAAGGTAAAGTAGAAGTCAAGTATTCCCCCAGGTCATTGACCACTAAGCAAGCTTCTGTAGCGGTGTACTACAGTTGAGGGCCAGCCAAAATCAACGCATTCCAAAAGGTGAGCTGTAGCAGCCTACAAAGGTACCTAGTAGAAGATGTAAATCTCAGTCACGTGATGAAGCAGGAGATCTTTGAATCCCCACACCTACTATGTGTTGTCGTAACAAAAGCACATTCCATAGAAGGAAGTGCAAAAGCCACTCCAACCAATAACACAACTCAATCAAAGGTGGTGCAGTGTACTGCCATAGCAGAGTATTCTCTACTATTCGTGTTGATAATGGAGTAGTTGTTGCAACTGAACATGTTCCCGCCGAAGGGAAAAATTTACCCTATAGTACTGATTTTAGTAACTCTTCCTGGGGGGTGCAAAGCCAGTAACATAAGGCTAAATATTTATTCAAGCTCAAAATTACAGTAGGTGCATACCTAAGTGACAGTGAGTGGTCTGTTTGTGGGCAAATTGCGCAGCTTCATGTCAGTTCCCCCAAAAACGCAAATTCTCCCATGTAATGTAACAACTACTCTGTATTTACATTCAGTGGCCTGCTCGGATAGATTCAGGCAGCCAGTGCAGATCTTGTAGGGGTAATTGGGTTTACCGGGCACACAAAAACACACCCAAAGAACACCAAAAAAAGAGGCTAACTCGCCATGCACCCTGTCAGTATTCACATTACCGCATGTTAAAGCTTTTGGCACATTAGAATGGACCTGTAAGTGCGTGTGTAATGGAAAGGAAGGAAGCAGAAGTTAGTAACACACCTGTTACAGCGTTTCCACTGCAGCAACAACGTCAGGTGCCATAGTGCTTCCAGAAGTTCCACATTCACCATTTGCGTGCTTGAGTTCTGTGTCGACGGGGCCATCTGAGCGAAAGATTCTGTTGTACTTAGCACCACCAATTGTTGGGACGAAACGTTCCTTTTTGATGTATCAGAAAATTCAAACTATTTGCTGACCACTGTTTTAGCGTATATGACCAATAAGAATTTTTTCTTAAAAGTGTTAAGCATATCAGTGTGTCTAAAATCATTCAAAGTGACTCAAAAGAGCTTAACACTTTTAAGCAATTAATTCAACTATTCGAATAATACTTGAAAGATGCATTTTTT
>JAOTQR010065726.1:0-13605 GCA_025774065.1 Solanum ossicruentum | reverse complement strand
CCCACAAGCTTTAATTCACATAAATGAAGCTAGGAGTTAACATACCTTTCAAGCCCCTTACTAAACCCAAATCTTCACAGCTATCAAACCAAGCATTTTCTTGACTAACTAACGTCTCCATGCCACTTAGGGGACCCAATATACCAAGCTTGAAGCATCAAATGATCAAAAAATAAAAAAAATGAATTTCTCCTCGGGTTACTGTAGCAACCCAAGAGGCTGCTTCAGTTTTCTCTTGGTTGCTCTCCTAATTTTTTTCTAAGTGTCGAAAGCTTTGGTCTTGTACAAATTGGTTGAGAAATAGTTTGGACAAGTGTCAATTCAGTTGAATCAGTGCCAGAAGGGTAAATTGCCTAGCAACACATTGCAAAATCCTAAGATTGAGGGGTAATATATGGCGATTACTGTTAGGGGTGACAAGAGCTTTATTGATCCTCCTATGTCAGTTGATGAGGAAGATATTCTTGACGAGATGGTTGCTACTAAGGATGCGAATGAAGGAGATGGTCCTAGCAAGGATGAGGTAAGTAAAGCAACTGAAGCGCCACAGAAGTTTAAGCCCGTCCCTAGGCCTCCTCATTCGTTCCATCATAGAATCAAAAAGAGGGAGGAAGAAGGCAAGTTCAAGTACTCTTTCTCTATACTTAAGCAACTATCTATCAATATCGCTCTTATTGAGGCGTTGGAGAAAATGCCGGGCTATGTAAAGTATATAAAGGACTTGATCATCGAGAAATGCACTGTGAATCAGGAGTTTTTTCAAGAGCTTCAACATTGCAGTGTTATCATTATGAATTCCTTAGCTTAGAAGTGTGAAGATCCAAGTGTTTTCACCATACCTTGCACTATATGTGATATGGAGTTTGCAAGGGCACTATGTAATTTAGGTGTCAGTATCAATCTGATGCCCCTTGCAGTCTACAAGAAGCTTGGATAGGAAGCCCCTACTTCTATTAGCATACGATTTTTAATGGTGGATCAAACGATAAAGAAGCCTATGGGGATATTTTATGATGTGTTGGTTAAAGTGGAGAAATTTATAATCGTTGCAGGCTTTATGATTCTAGATTGTGAGGTTGAGTTCGACATCCCAATCATCTATGGGAAGACCATTCCTAACCTTTAGACGAGCTCTAGTGGATACGGAAGCTAGTCAACTCAGGTTTAGATTGAATGAAGAAGAAGTTTTCTTTGACATTTTTCAGTCCATGAAGCATCCAGATAAGCTCAAGAGTAAAGTCTGGGCTATTGGTGAAGTCTGAGTAACCAATTTACCTAAGTAGTACCGCGACAATAAATCAGTCGCTATTTGGGAGGCAACCCAAGGTTTTTGATGTAATAGCATAATTATAGGTTTTTTTTTTGAGTTTTTAGATTCATAGGTAGTTATTGTCTTGTGTTTTGATTGTAAGTTTGGACAATGGGTTGGTTGCATATAGGAAATTAATGTATTTTACAAAGAGTATGCAGGTACAAGACTAGGTCAGCAAAGTTGGCTGACAAGAGCATCAGGTTCAGTCTCTACAACTGGTCTACAAGTCGTAAAGCAATCTACAACTCATACCCCATCTTGTATAGATTTCCAGTGAACAGAAAACCATAACTTACGAGCCGTAGAACCATCTACGACTCGTAACCGGGGTTTCGTAGATCCAGACCCAGTAAATTTTTCAGATGGCTCAGTAAAAGTATAAAAAGTAGTTCAAATTAGTTTGACCTTACATTTGACCTTAAATGACTAAAATCACTCGAGCAATCCCACCCTTGTTTTTCAGATCAATTTTCGACCATCGTGACCTATTTTCCGTCGAGAATTTCGGTAACCTAGGGTTTGTTGATCATTCATCTTCTCTCTTTTCTTCAAGTTAGTCTCTACTCTTGCTAAGTTTTTGATTTAATTTTAAACCGTTAATTTGCCTTGTTTAATTTATTGAGTTGATGATTATGATTGGTATGGTGTTTAAACATCAAATCCTTGTATGAATTTGAATTGTGTTATGTGAAATTGGGTTACCCTTATATGAAAGCTACTTGTTTTTGCTTATTGAATCATCCACCATGTGTAATTGAATGATTTATGATTGTAAATTGATGGTTGATGACATAGGTACATAATAGCTTGAATGAATTAGGAATAGTCAGAATGATGGGATAATTGATGCTTAATCATTTCAACGGGATGTGTATGTCTCAAACATGTTGGGAGATTGGTTTGTATGATTAAAACTATGTTGGTGCTTGTATTCTTACTTTGATTCTGATATGTAGTTTGTTGAAAATATCCTTTAGGGTTCGTGTGATGGACTTAGAAAGTGAGATGACTGAGATTTTTGGCACCGGGTCTCTTGTACGACCCATAGAGCAATCTACGTGTCGTAATTGCCCCTCGTGTAGAATTTCAGAAACTTGATGTTTCTGAGTTTTCATTAGATAAGACCTTCTACGTGTCATAGATCATTTACAACTCGTAGATAGGTCTCGTAGACCCCTGCCCGAATCTAATTTTTCACTGGAGTTCTGTACAGCCCTAGATTACGACTCGTAAGTCACTTTATGAGTCGTACCAGGTCTCTTAGACTTTTCTAGTGACAAAAATTATGCTAAACTTCTAGTCCATGAGAGCACTCCATGACTCATAGTGCCTATTAAGACTAGTAAAGGTGCTTTCGTAAATCCCTTCTACAATTGTACTCAGATGAATTTTTGCATTTCAATTCTTGATTTGTGGGCTAACCATGGTGTGTATATGTTGATGCTTCAGTTACTATGGCCCCAAAGGTTTAACACTCCGAGATCAAAGTTATGATGAGGAGGCTTAGGGATGAGCCTTCAGATGATGAGCATTTCGGTGGGGAGCATTCCCCTCTGTTGAGTGCCTCATCAGATATACTTGATGCCCAGCCAGACCCTGAGGCTTCTGTACCATAGACCAGAGCAGCCACTAGAGCTGGGCATACTCAGGCTCAGGTTGCTAGTCCTTCCTAATCTGAAGAGGGAGGCAGTAACGATAGAAGCATGCCATAGATGACTCCATCTGGAGAGGAGTACAGTTCTGAGGAGGGATCTGAGGATAGATTAGAGGAAGAGCCTCCGTCGTACCATCATCTTCTTCTACACCAGATGCCCTTGCTAACCGGTGGTGCGTCGAGGGCATGGATGAGATCTATAGAGAGGGCATGCAACCAAAGGAGTGGGGAAAGCCAACCTATTCTATATATGAGGGGCCTAGAGTGATAACTGACAGATTTAGCAATGTTCTTGATCTCTAAGACACGATGATCCGCTACGGGCCATACTCCCCGATTATGGTGAGGGAGTTCTACTCATCCTACACATCCAACATCTAGCGTTCTCTTCCCAAGGGGAAGAAACCCCTCACTCAGCCCCGACTAATAAGGACACGGGTGAGGGGTCGGCTGGTAGACATATCAAAAGAGACTATCTGTTATATGTTTTTTGGTCTTGAATACCGTGCCTCCAAATCCACAATGAAGTTCAATCACGGTTGGGGTAGGCCACGAACCCATTAATGATGAAGGATCCTAAGCATCGAGCCATATTACTGAGATGGGTGGATTGGTGTATTGCAGAGCAGGGTCCAGAACCTACTTGGGTCACCACCCATATAAAGCCTATCGTCAAGGCTTCGCTCAGCTTCCCCGCCAAATTTTAGTGGGCTACTATTCATTCCTGCATCTGATTGACACTTGTAGACAATACTCTTACACCGAAGTGTACAACTTTGCTTACCAGCATCTTAGCTAGCTATGACATTGATTGGGCCCGCCTCATCACCGAGCAGATACATGAGGCTGCGTTGAAGAGGGCCACCTCTAAACCTTTCCCGTGTTTGATCTATAGGCTCTGCTTAGAGCCTAGGGTGGAGATTTTACACTAACTGGACAAGTTAGTTGAGACCCAGCATACTTTGGAGCCCAAATTGATCAAGGCTGATGAGAACTCGATGGCACTTCAGCGAGTACATCCCCCACATATGCCAGAGTAGTTCACCCCAGCGTCACCGCTTGAGGGTTCAGAGATTGACACCACCACCATTACTGCTACTACTAAAGAGAGGCCCCCATAGCACGGTGTAAATGAGGACAAAGGGCCCACTTGACGCTTCTACACCAGAGGCCACCACTTCATAGGCTACTACTACAGGCATGATCTCTGTGTCCGCTATTTCTACATAGGCTATGATGCATAGGTTATCACATGTTTGGGCGCAGTTGACTCAGCTTTTTGAGCAGGTTAGGCCTTAGGTCTAGTAGGCTATTTTAGACTCAGAGGGTCAAATGTAGGCGTTCGTGGTCGCTGCTATTCAGGACTGTATTTTTTTCATGGATGCCCGCATCAACGCCTTCTAGGAGCTGGTAAAAAAGAGATTGGTCGAGGCCCAACCTTTAGATTTTTCAGCCATGCAGACAGAGATCCAGCAGCTCAGGGCTGACTTAACAGCATTACTAGCGACACCAGTCACATTACCAGAGATGATATCACTTGTTTCATTGCTTAATTTATTTTCTCCCAATGAGCCTACCCATTCTTCCCTCGAGAAGAGACCTTGCACAGATGAGGTACGTGCAAGGAGGTCAGAGGAGAAGGATCTCGAGCGTGCATTACGAGAGTCGAGGCGTGAGGAGGAGATCAGATGAGCTCGAGAGGAGGATCAGTTGAGGGGTATTGGCACCTCTGGACAGAGTACTACCACTGAGTAGACTACCCCATAAGTGGAGGGTGGCCAGACTCATCCTTAAACCGGTGCTTAGGTTCCCAAGTATGTTTTTGACCCCTTTTATTTGTTTATTTTGCTTGATTTTGTGCATCAGGAACAATGCACATCTTTTTCATGGGGTGTGGGTAGTAATAGACCTCAGTGAAGTTTGAGTAGCTTATGGTCCATAACTACCCCAATATTTTATCCCTAGGTTTTCTTGCCTGTGTTCTTTTCCTCGTGAATATTTAATTTTTGTTGAATCGACACGTTTAGGATGTTTAGATAATATTTGTAGCATATAGTACTAATACTTATGGCATATAACATGTTTTTTGTGTTTTGTTTGAAAAATGATACCTACCAGGAAATTTTGATTAGCAGTTAGATAGTAACCATGCATATTTAGGTGTTTGATAATATTTGTTCTAATAAGTGAGGGTAAATTGAGACAGAAAGCATGATCCGTGAGTCTTTTGTTGATAAGGTATGCAATGCCATGAAAATGTGAGCTTATTTTGCTAGATTCATGTATTTTGTGCTAATTCAGAACCTGCCCTGTTACTCTAAGTTTGATTGTAGATTAAATGTATTAGGAAAGGATCTTAGGCCTTTGTTTTGAAATAGTTCACTTTAGGCTAAAAATAACCAATCAAATGATGATATATCCCTTTTTCCAAATATTTGACCCTTACATGTACCAATTCTTTCTAAACACCTAATTAACTAGCCTTATATAATGAAAAATCCTGAATTTGGCCCTGGTCTTTCCTTGAGCATTATAAACGTTGACTGAGGCAAAAAACCTAAGTTGAGAGTGGATGGTGTAAGGGTAAAAGCACAAAATAAGGGGAAGAGTTAGGAATGAAGAGAAAAAGAAGAAAAATCATGTATCGAGTGCAAGAAAATAAAAGATGCCTTAGATTGAGTGAAAAAGCAAAAAAAGCATAAAAATAAAAAAAAACTAAAAAATGAGAAGAAAGCGCCTGAGAAAAGCTTGAATAAAGAAAAAAGGAGAATAAGGTGAAAATAACAGAGTTTGTGGAATGTAGAAAAACACAATTTCAAGGAGGTTATTAGTGACTATTTTCCTAAAATATCATACCAAAGCCCCCTGAGCCTACATTACAAGCCTACAAAGTCCTAAAGTAATCCTAGTCCAGCTAGTTGAAGGTCTGAGCCATGAGTATTGGGGCAAGCCTATGGTATTAGTCATTATGCATGAATATCTTTTGTGAGAGTGAGTGTTTTTTCATAGTCCCAAGGTTAAACATGAAATTATCATTGAGTGTCAAATATGTGACTTCTTTCTATAAAGGCACTTGCATTGCATTGTTAGCATTTGACTTGTTTAGTGATTGTAGACTATAGATAGCCCATTGCTTGCCATATTTGTGTTTTCACGTGCACAAATTTACATTGGTTTGCTAAATATCTATCTCATCCTGTTTTGAAAAGCTGGTGTGGGTATCTGAGTTTGAGATGTATATGATATATGCCAATGAGTTGAGTTCTGTGTGTTACTGTATTGTCTATGTAGATAGAGTCTTCGCTTGAGGACAAGCAACAATTTTAAGTTGAGGGTATTGATGTGCTGTCAAAATACAATACTTTTGATGCTAAAACTTAGGATTTTATGTGTTCTCAATGTGATATTTGTGGGTTTTATGAATTTTTGTGTTTAGATTTGTAGAAATACAGGTTGACCATGATTTAGGACAGCATTGCAGAAGATTGCTGGTTTTTGATGATTTATGAGACCCTCTATGAACCATAGAGCATTTTACGAGTCGTAGAGGATGTATCGTGACAAATTCTAGTGAGGGATGATTTTTGAAGATCTTCTCAATGAGACATGTATACGAGTCGTAGAACATTCTATGGGTCGTATTGATTAGTTTCATGAGGATTTCCAATGAAGGAAAATTTGATGAAATTGAAGCCTACGAACATGTCGTACGAATCGTAAATCACTTTATGAATCGTAAAGTGATGTCGTAGAAAAGAAGTCTAAAATCCCAGGAGCTGGTTGCGAGACCCCGACTACGTGTCGTAGAGAGCTTTCGTGGAGTTTGCCAACCAGTTTTTCTAATATATTTAAGACTTAATTGTAATTATTATAAATAGTACTTTTAGGTTATTTTTCAGAGGAGGACGTTATTATTCAGTACTTTTAAGGTATGTACTTGGAGAACTCAATACTTGGGAGAGAAGATGGTAAGAAAGCACTTGTGGGTAAATTTGATCTTGAAGCTTGTGATTCTCATTCTTCTTGGGCTTACTTGATCTTAATTCAATTATGTAAGTGTTTAATTATATCTTCTCAATTCATAATTTCTTCATCTAAACATAGCATGAATAGCTAAATCCATAACTAGGTTGTGGGAACCATGAAAAACTAAGTAAACTCAGGCAATTTACAATTCATGGAATGGGTATATGCATGCATGTATTAATCAATTCTCTTCGTTTTGAATATTTTCTAATGGTGACCAATATTAGAACCCGCCTAGTATTATTGACTGGATAAGGTAGTAATGAATAGGAAAAAAGATTGATTAATAGGATTTGATTGATGTGTTCTCGTCTAATCAACCGAACTGGGCCAAGGGGAGGTTGTACTAGGACTTATAGGTAATGGTTAGTATTGCACACTATGGGGATGGGCCAAATCGCATAGTAAAAGTTGTCTCTCACCTTTAACCAAATGACTTGGTGAACTTAAATTATCATTCTGCATGCTATACAGTAGACAAGAATTGGATTATCCGGTGATACTAAGTTGGGGAATCATGAGGAACACGATACCTTAGTTGCTCTCTATTATTGATTGTCTCTTGTTATGGTTAGTTTAGTTCACTTTCTTATTGATCATTGCAACCCCCCCTTCTGGGGAATTGAAATGGTTAACTACTTGAATTGCTTATTGGTGAATTTGTCTTGAGTCTATATATTTTTTATGGGTTCGACCCTATCCTTTGTTAGGTTTTATATCTTGATAATGACCTTATCATCCTCTAAAAAGGAGGTGTAACTTGAGAAACATCACTCCCATAATATTCAACACTTTAGAGAGTTCATCAATGAAGTCTTGAGCATACTCATCGACTTTTAATCTATAAAACTCCGGAGGATTCGTCCGGATAAAATCTCTCACTCTAGCAGCTGGAGTGGGAGCATGAGGAGGAAGATTAGTTTGTCTAGCCTAGATGGTTACCACTTGGGCAAGCATGGAAATAGTAGTATAGAATTCACCATGAGTGACTGGCTCTCCAATAGGCTCTTGAGGAACTTGATTCTCATTAATCGAGGCTGCCTTTGTAGAGGAGCTCTTCGTGGAGGCATCTTCTGTAATGTAGTAAGGACATTATTAGAGTTAAGAAGCCTTAATACGTGGTCCATGGCATGATATAAGACATGAAGAAGTGATACAATTCCTAGAACGCTATCATTGCCTCCCACTCATAGACATGGTTCACTTCACGCCCATGAAGAGGACTCTAATCGATGTGGAATGTTGGACTTTGAGGATCATTTATAAACCTAGGGCTTTGATACCAAGCTTGTCATGACTCGGACCTAGGATTTAGGAGTGACTGGATGAATGGAAACTCGAGAGTCACCAAACAAACCTTAGAGTCTCCATATTCACATCATCAGTTTAGAAACGCATAATGAAGTAGTAAACACATAGTTCTAAGGGACGAAAAAAGTATGACTCACGCTATGGGAATGTCATAAAGATATGAATTTGCATGGATTCACGTAGCATATAACACATAAGAACTATGGGTTGGGTAAGTATGACTCATGCTATGGGGATAGAACGAGACTTAGGACTTTCCACATTTCAACATCTCATCATAAGCAATTCATCAAAGTATCAATATTTAATAAATATCCATAACCATAATCTCCAAATAGAAAAACATAGCACATATCTGTACAAGAGTCCACATATTGTCCAAAGATGCCACTAATGCATAGAATAGGACGGGGGCCAAGAAATGTCCCGAGCTTATCCTTAAAGTAACTATAATATAAGTGGAAACAACATATAGGTAGATGGATGATGGCTTGTCCTTGGATGATAGGACCAACCATAATAACTTTCACAATCCAAACTAGTTATCAAAAGGTGGATGAATATAGTCTCCAATCCCTATATGGTTAGATCATGTAGGCAAAAAGTGTGCATTAGTACGTTTGAATGAACTAAATATGCGGGCATGCAATGTATACAAATTCAATCAACATGCATTTAATGTTAGATGACAAGGGACATATATATAGAAAGAAGTATATAAGAAAAAAAGTGTAATATATCAATATGCCATGAAATCTATGATGCATGCCATGCCATAATACTTCAAGATAGAGGGGATGAGACCTCAACCGACATGTAAGACCAAGCAAGTTATTACTTGGAATTCTGATATCTTCCCCACACCGAATAAGAGGTGATCTACATGCCAAACATAGACCATACTTCTCCTTATGGGCCTCCAATTTTGGAGATGTAACTTCCTTACGGGCACTCCCATTTCAGATAAAATTTTCATTCACCATATCATAGTTGTAACCGTACCTTATGGGCCTCACATTTTGGTAAAGGTTACCATAAACAAATACCTATGATGGCATATAGTTATGAGACTTGGGAATTGGATCCTTGGAGATAACCCCCCTCCTCCATCCCCACAAGTTCGCTTGGTGCTAAGTCATCAACACACCAGAATACATATACGCATACATGCTTTCAAAAGAGACATAAGCCATTTCAAATCATTTCAATGCATATTTAGGCTTAAAAGTCAAGCATTCGTCATAATCTTTCATACTTAGCCAAACAGCCAAATCATACTTCAAATCAAACCTTCATGCATAGAAATACCTCATTAACATATATCAAAGAGGTGTAAATACCCAAAATTTGCTCAAAGAGTCATATCATAGACATTTATATATCACAGTCTTATTCTAATCTTACTTTTCATCAAAGCCATATTCATTAATATATTTGGGCTTAACCCACTTCATAATCTTTATAAAAATCAATGCTCATGTATGCAAATGCCATGAATGATATGAGAATAGCATGGACAATAGAGATTCAAACCTAAATTAACAATATAATATGAAATTTATGTAAACTCATAAGTATATTATCGTTAAAATCACAATTTATATTACCCATGCTTAAATCAAACTTCAAAGGGATAATGCACATTTAAATCTTCATAATGTTCATGCAATTCAACATATTATGTCCTAAATCACTTTAAAAATGATAATAAAGCATAGCCCATATCCAAATGAATCGAATAAATAATAATCTAAAAGACCCATATTCAAAGTAAGCTCGATTTCATGAAATCAAAGAGTAAAAGAGTTTGGGATCTTCATAGTTGAAAGGGAGCATGAATCAATCCCACTTACCTTAGGTAATAAGAAGAATCAAGAAGAAAATTGATTGAAGAAGAAGACCCTTTCTTAAGTTCCAAGCTAATCCCGAGTGGGTTACTTGAGAGGAGTCTTTAGATGTGGGAGTTTGAATATTCTAAGCGTATGAATTGAATTTGAATGAGAATTGAAGAGTATAGGTCTTTTGAGAGGTTTAAGATAGGTTAAGAAGTCACAAACGACCCTTGGGAATAGCCATAATTACAAAAAAATCATTAATGAAATGAGTTTTAAAAAGTTGCTAGGGGTCTCGTAATGAACTCATATGGGTCGTGAGGTATCGCACGGACCGTATGGCTGTCCGTGTGAACTTACTTAGAAAAATTCTTCACTTACTAAGTTTCGAGCCGGTGATTCCATACTTAAAAAAATTTCAGGCCAACACCTTTACGGGCCACCACACGACCCATGTAGGGGTTCGTATGTGAAGTGCCTTAGCCAAAATGTGACTTTAAAGCCCAAGGCTCCTTTCATGAGTCACCACACGTCCAGTAAAGTGTCACATGAGTCGTGTGTGCTCAGTGATGGGTGCCTTCGTCTTGAACTCCACCATGAGCCCAAGCACTCTAAACACAAGGCAAGGGCCACCTTAAGGCTCCTCTACACGGCCAGTGAGGAGTCACACTACCGGTGGAGGTGCCTTTGTGGTGTTACTTTGGACAAAAAATTTCAAAACCAAATTTTTATGCACCATTAAGGCCTTACAAAGTTCGAGCCTTTACATGGATCTTGAAGAACTCTAATTTGCCTTGGTTGAAAGCACCGAGAAGAAGAAGGCTTGTTAATTCATTATTATAGTTCATAATGAAAAGTAGGATACTTTGCGTAGGTTCATAATCAATTTTAAATCATGTAATTTGGATAAAATCATGCATAATCATGAAGAATGATATAAATTAAAATCATAATTGGGAGAACCCATAAGAATTTTATGAATACTAGATGGGATTGAGAAGAATTTGAATGAAAAACTTTGAATTCATATATATTATGTCAATTCATGCATAATTGAATTAATAATAATGAATAAAAACTTAATTCATGAAGTCCAAAGCTAGATCATCAAAATCCAAACTTTTACATTGAAAATTCATTGAGAAAGATGAGAATTCTTTGAATTTTATAGATGAAACAAATTCTAAAATGAATATCTACATAGCTCAAGTAGAATCATTGATTAGAATGGAAGACCCTAGAGCTTAACCTTGATCTTCCTTAGGAGTAGAAGACTTAACAAAATTTGAAAATTTCGGTGATTGAGGGGGAATGGGTAGTTTTGAAAGTACAAATTCAGTTATAAGACTTAGGAATAACTTAGAAACGACATAAATTTAATATTAAAGATATCAATAATGTCAAGAATAACTTTGAGAAAACTGTTGTTTAGTGATTATGAGGGTCATCTACCGTCCATGGTTCCTCCTATAGACCATACAACCTTGTTCGTAAATATTAGGCCTCAAAATAAAATCTCAAAAGCTTTTGAATGGAAATCTTTTTACAACCCATAGGTGGAATCCCAACCCATTGAATCCCTCTCATAGAAGTCAAGCCAATTTTCGAGCTCTCAGAATCTCAATCATGAAATCATTTTTATGGATCGTACAATGATTTATGGACCATCTTGCTTATCCATAGAAAAAGTCCTGCAATTATTCAATCCTGACCCTCGTTCTACAAAATCAAAACCACAACCTATAATTTCAACTATGGTCCATAAAACATCGTTCGTAGACCAAAGAGTTCTAAAAATTATACCTCAATGAACATCATCTAAGAAATCATTTCCATGAGATATAACCTAATCCATGACTCATAAACACCCTTCAACCTATCTAAGGTTAAAATTTTATGTCTTAGTATCTCATGTATGAGGGATATCTACGATCCGTAGAATGAAGTATGATTCATAGAATAAACTCATAGACTTCACTTAAATTCCAAAAAAAGGTTTCAGTTTTACGTCCCATCTATGACCACCAACCACAACCCGTAAATAGATCTACGATCTATAGATGGGCCTCATAGAATTTGTATTACGTTAGTTTTTCTAATTTTTCTCCATTTTTTCAATATTCGGGGTATTGCATTCTTAAAGTAGATTGGTAGTTAATTATTGTCTTTCCATATGTTATGACTTGATGGATTTACTTTATCTATTCCATTTAGATTTGACTAAGCACAGAGAAGGCTTTGAGGTGGGTACTTGATAAGGGAGTCTCTAGTAGCAATTCCTAGATAGATAACTACGTATAATAGGTTATCTTATTTGACTTAGCTAGTAGATCCATAAATAACATTATGATATGATATTATATGGAGTCTATCTTGGGAAGTAGCCTTTTTTTTTAATGTAGGAGCTATTCCATGTTATGACTTGCATGGTCATATTGTCAGTTAAAGTTGATATCCCACATATGAGTATGTTTTTCTTATAAGTCATGTTGTCCCTAAAGTCCTGATCATATTTTCAAGATGCATTGATCATGTTTATGTTTTGCTATTATGCTTTAAATGAGGTTTTTATCATGTTTTATTAACTATGATTCATGATTTCTGTTGCATCTTTTACATACTCAGTGCATTTCATGTACTGGTTCATACTTTTGTCTATATTTATATATAACATAGGTTTTGACAATGACCGTTCTGATCGTGGCTGTAACGTCTTTTGAGATTTCTTATTTGGTGAATCCTCATGTTTCAAAGACTTTTATCTTATTTCTAAAGACTTTGTTTTCTTCTTTTATTATTTTTGAATTAGCTAGAGACATGTTCTAGCATCCCTCTTATGTAATGGGCTTGTCAATAATATATAAACTTGCGCCTATGCTTTTTATTCTCTTATGACATAAAAAAATTTTATAGGGTCTCTTGGGATTCTATTTGTCATGTCACATCTAGAATGTACTGGATCGTGACATTTGAGTTCATAGAGTAGGAAAGACTTAGATCTGAACATAAGACATCTTTGGTCTATAGTTATACCATGAATTATGAGTACTTTTGGACCAAAGAAAAGAATAAAACTGTTATGTCTTAAGAGGTCATTGATTTGAATATAAGTTATGATAAGATAAGTTATGATGTGATAAATTATGTTGGGATTAGTAATGATGAGATGAGTTATGTTGAGGTTATTTCTTATTGAGTATTTAGTGTGTTGGATAAATTTTAAGAATATTATGCTTGTTTACAAAAAAATACCCTTCACTTTATTAGTTTTTAATGTATTTTCTTTGCTAACTTTAATTATTCAATATTCGTTTTTAAAATAAATCTCTCATCTTATTTAGCTTAAATATTTTTAGGTGTGCATTTTCATAATGATATTGTCACACCCCTCCATGGGGTCGTGACCGGTGTCCGATAAGGACACGTACTCACCTAATAAGTCGATTTCCTTTCTAATCGTATTCCATAAT
>JAOTQR010065715.1:0-13605 GCA_025774065.1 Solanum ossicruentum | reverse complement strand
ATTTTTTTTTTTCTTTTTTTTTAAATCCCACCCCCCCCCCCCCCCCCCACCATTTCAAGATTTTTGTTATTTATGCTTGAAATGATTAGTAGTGGATTTTTGTATTTAAGCCCCATATTCCCTGTGGATTCGACCTTAACCTTCAGTTAGGTTAATTGCTGACAGCGACCGCTTTCTTGTTGGAGCGTGAGCATCATCATTCCTACATGTTAGCTATGGTTATATCCCCATATATGTTTATGTATTATGGCATTTATGCATCATGGTATTTATGACATTTTTATATGGTTCTTCTATACTTTACTTCTATGTATATATGCCCTTCTTCATGTAACATTTAAATGTAGGATATTATTATGTTTATGTTATATTGCATGCTCGCATACTTAGTATATTCAAATATACTAGCGCATACTCTATGCCTACATTATATCACAGTGTAGGTGTAGATGATCCTATCATCCATCTACATAGCTAGATTTAGGCGTATAGATGATCCAGTTTGGGGGAGTCCTCATGCTTCGGGGACAAGTCCCACTACTTCTTTCTACATGTCTATTTATGTATTAAAGACAACTTTTCTTTTATGCTAAGGGTGAGCCAGGTCCCCATCTATGTTATGGTTTAGAGAAATTGTTGGACATGTTACTTTGATTTCAGACTTATATTTCTTTCATGCTATATATGACTCTCATGTTATGCTTATGTCAGCTTCTATTTGTTTTGTTATTCTCCTCTTAGTTTCCATATATGCTATTCATATGCTAAGAGGCTTGGGTGAGGTACCTTCAGGCTCCTTATTCATTGTATTACAACTAGGCTATAGTTTTGGATCGTGACATATTCCAAGTAGATACACCATCCAGATTTAAAGACAATAGAGTAGTTCCACCATATCCCTTTTATGAGTAGAATACCTTTGCTTCATAAAATTTAATTTCCTACTCCCAAATTCAAACAAGATATTCACCCTATACCAGCACAACACTAATTGCATAATCAGAGACATTAATGTGCACCTATAATGATAGATCAAAGTTAGGCAATCCCAGTATTAGTTCAAAAGCAATAGCATTATTTAATGGCTCAAAAGCCTTGTCACTTGATTATGACTAAACCCATTTCATGGTCTTTCTAAGCATACCTGTCCATGGGGCAATATTTCTTTAACAGCATGCTATGAACATTCTGTAATAGATTGCAATTCCTAAAATGATCTCAATTTTTAAAACCCACTAGGTGCTAGCCAATCTACTATTGCTTGCATCTTATTAGGTACCATGCATACCTAGTTTTCGCTTAATAAATAGCCTAGAAACTTTATTTTACGACTAGAAAATTCATATTCTCCACTTTGACATAAGGTTGACATCACGATCAGGTTTTGAGGGTGATGACACTTGTCTTTATCCCACTAAAACAAGTCAGATTAAACAGATCCCAAAACATAGTACACAATAACGCGAAAGCTAAATCAAGATTACATTACGAATCAGAAGACTATAAAGCATAAAGACATAACCCAAACTACAAGCCATCCTAGAACTGGTTGTCACAAGGTACAACATCTTTTACATTGGAACAAGAAGAAAATTAACAAGTCTCGATAGTGTCTATCTCTCAAATAGAACAAAACTACTAATAGCATCTAATAATCCTGAGAGTATGCTAGGACAACAAATAACTACCTCTCAACTATCAATGGCTCTATCCACAAGAAGAAGGAGAATAAGAACGTCAGTTTGAACCAAGCTCACATCTTGCACATAAGTGGAGAAAAATAAGGGTGAGTACTGTGGTACCTGATAAATAGACCTAATCATAAGTAGAGAATAAGGAACTAAGCACTCCTTCCATCCTAACCACATACCTCTGAACTACAAAACTTGCACTCAAGAAAGGCCAACATACATGATATAAGAAATATAAATAGTTATAGTCTCATATACAGTGTCTCAATGGTCTATACTTCGCAATATACAAGGCTCAAGTTATTCAACATATATCAAAACCTTTTAATATTTCAATCTCAAGAATATACAATATTCAAATCATTCAATACATCACACTTAGCACATAACTCAACTTCAGGAAATGAATGATTTGAAATGGAGTGAATGCTATGAAATGTAAGCATATGCAATGCAATGTAATCATGATGCATGTATGTCCTACGATACACATCCATTAATATAATCAGATCAGAATCCATGGGGGACAAATATGGACCATGTATCTGCTGGAACTATTTTCCTCCAGCATTTACTTTTATATCTTAGCTGGAACTATTTTCCTTCGACTTTTAATTGCTTTTCTTTTTCTATTTGGAACCATTTTCCTTCAACTTTTCATCATCAATTGAACATCAACCAATCCATGTCATCATGATATAATAATCACTTTCACAAGCATAAAGGAATATGCAAGCATATTGCATCATTTATTAAAAAATCATTAATCATTTTCATTATTCTTCAACATTAAAGTCATTATCAACACATTACATAATAATCACACCATAGCATAGTTTAATCTCTCACGAACATCTTTTCATCATCACTTAGGACAATTCATCATTAAGTCTTTAGTTCATAAGCTTTTAGTTCTACAATTCCAAAAATATCTTAACATAAGTATTTAACTTAACATTTTTACATAAAGTAATTCAATAGATACATCCACGCAACATGACTCAAAGTTCAATAATTAGAACATCATAAACACTTTCACATTATCAACAATGGCATCATAAGCCCATTTCACAAGACTAAATCAATGACAATAGATATTAATTCATGAATCAAGTCATACATGTCACCATTTCCACCTTCTCATTACTTATATCATATCCACTAGAATAATTCACTAATCCCCAAGATTTGCAATAAAAGGAAATATCAAGTTCAGTAAACTCAACAAGGATTGGAGTCCACTTGCCTCAATTTAGTTAATCAATCACTCCAATGACAAAGCTTTTCCCTTTTGAATCGAATCCGAATCACCACAATAATCTACTTAGAAATGAATTCACAATCACAATACAAAACTAACAACAGCAAAATCAAGCAATTTAGGAAAAAAGAAAATATCATCCAAAAATTCAATACCAAAAATGCGTCGGAAATGTAGAAAATTTTACATGAAAATAACCCCTGAGATTTTAGGAATCTAACGACAATTTTTTTTTGAAAAAGGAGTTGAATCCATAATTCTCATTTTAAATTTGGGAAACCAATTCATGAAATTTCATAGTTTTCCTCGATCAAAACCCTTAATTTGATGATGAAATTATGAATTAATCATTGAGAATTAAAGAAAATGGTTGAAAAGGACTTACCTAATTGATTCCTGTCACAACCCAACCTTTCAAGTCATGATGATGCCTATTAGACCCATCTACAACCAAGCCAACCCACTATCCATGGTACCTATCCAATAACTATGCATATTGGTAGCTAACAACACACTAAAGTAAGCCAACGACCTATTCCATGACATGAAAGTCACTTGTACAGAGCTACTATAAATTTAACATAGACATATATACACACACACACACACACACACACACACACATAATCAGAATAACATCCTACACATACAAGACAAAACTATAAATGTATACAAGACCAATAACTGAATACAAAGATGACCAAATGAATAGAAGGAGATTGTAGATGATCCCAAAAATTGCTAATACTCACCAAAAGTCTCCTAAAGGATCTACAAAGCCCCTAAATCAGCAATCATGGCTCGTAGTTGGATCTTCACCATGAGCAGATGCAAAAAAGTAGGGGTGAGTGCTGGTGAAAGGTAACCAATAGGCATCATCGGTCGATTGAGTGAAATGTAGTACGTATAGTAAGAACAAATGCCATGAAATATGGTAATGCTAGTTATGTAAACCTGGGCCAAATGATAGACATGTCTGTAGAAGCACAGAATCGCAAATTAATGAAACCAAACAATGTGCAATAATACCAATTGGCAAAACTCGAGGGTCAAGTGTCAACTATGTCTGTGGCACCAGGAGAACCTAATTGACTAGAACAAGGGGAGCCCAATTAAGCAAAACTAGAAGAACCTAATTGAATAGTACAAAGGGAACCCAACTGAGCAAACCTAGAAGAAACCAATTGAATAGAAGCAGGAGGGACTAACTAATGAAACCATATCACAACTGTCACACTATTAGGTATAGCGTCATTCATGGGTGTAAGGCCCTAGTATCTATGCATGTACGCCAACTGGTCCCTATGACCAGAAGGTACACCGATACATAATCAGGGTGTGTATAGATATATGGATAAAAGGATCAGTAACCAGTGGTAGATGACCTCAACCAGCACGGAACATAGTCACATGGGATCTCAAACCTCTATAATATTAGATAGGGACTTGAAACCCTATAATATCACTTGGGACTTAAACCCTGGGTCCTTCCGACCTAGTCTCTAGTAGGGGAAGCCAGGTAGGGCCAAGTGGTTTGGCAATCCACTGGGACTCTACCCAGGATAAACCAATTGGGCATCGCACCCAGGAAAAATCATCTAAGACTCGAACCACAAGAAACTCACTCGAGACTCATACCACAGGAAAGGTCATTTGGAACTTGAACAATAGGAAATGTCACCTAGGACTAGGATCATAGGAAAGGTTATCCTAGATTGAGACCATAGGAGACGTGATCCGAGACTCATACTAAAGGAAAGGTCATTCGGGACTCGAACCTCAGCAGATATCATTCGAGACTTAAACCATAGGAAAAAGTCATCAGGGATTCAAACCAAAGAATAGCCAACTACTCAGCTGGTCTTCTAGGATTCGTGCCTCTCAACCCATACCGTGTGTTTATGTAACCAAATAGGCTCTGAATAATGCAAATCTAGGGAAACATTGACTGAAACCTAGGGCTAAAGCCTATGAAAACTAGATAACCAAAAGTATCTCAAGTATCCAAAACAATAGCAAACAATCTAGCTGATAAGTATAACCAGTACCAGGACAACAATTTACAAGCCAGTTGATAAATGTAACAAGTTCCCAGGACATAGTAATAGGCAATCCAGCTAACAAATGTAACAAGTATCTACAATAACAATAGATAATCCAGCTAAATCCTAGGGTATAACATACATCTCACAATTAGAATCACAATCCCGTCACTAAGTAACTAGGGGTCTAGTGTATTAATAACATCACAATAACAGAACCTCAGTGCATAGTTAAGAGTTCAATTGGTAGCCGATTCCTAGAACATAGAATGTTCCTAGTTTTAGACAACCAAAACAGGGATACAAATAACCAAATAGGCATACATATCAACAGAAGTAGTATAAGACCATACCTAACCTGTAATAGGTTCATCAGAGCCCCAAACCACTCTACCATCAGCTATTATGCCAAAAACAACCATTACAATGCTCACATATCACAGTCTCAACTAACATGTACAGGCTTTACTCAGGGATTTCCAATAATAAATAGGCATCTAATATATATTCCAGCTCAGTCTAGAGGTAAGGAAAGCCTAGCCTACCTGAAAGGTGAATCCACACACTCTGGATCAGTCCACGTGAGCTTTGCCCCTCTTGATTGCCTCTAAATACTGCTCAGTATGATTGTTTTGACTGTAATATCTTGAGAAATGGGGAAGAATAGGTCAATTACAACTAAAATGAGAAAAAATGGACCCCATGCTTGAAATACTAAACTAACCCTCGTAAAATAACCCCTACACCACTCTGAGTCTATAGCTAAAAAATGAGCTTAAAATGAGGCTCAAAACAATAAAAATAACTCAAAATTCATGTTGTATTTCTTATCGAAAACATTTACATACAACAACCTTTTTAACAAATCCCTCAAAAATACAATCAAATCAACAGAATTCGAGCATGCCATGAGTAAGTCTTAAAAAAAAGTACAGTTTATACCCAAATTTTTCTCAATTCTGATAAGAAACAATCGAGATATCATAACTCTAAGGTTTTGGCAATATACAACATTACATACAACAAAAACAAAATTTTTTACCTCAAAACATGTGCCAAAGTTGATTTTCGAGATCACCACGATGTTCATGATGAAATTCCACATAATTATACCTTTTTGAATTGCTAAAATCAAATAAAAATTGACAAAGTCATGGTTGTATTACATTTTTATGTCCATCTTTTCGCAAAATGTTGCTTTGTATGGTGCCACATGGCAACTCCAAGCTAGTCCACATCACTCGCATCGCCTTTAGCTTCCAACAACTGATCAAACTTAAGTTCGATGCTCTGACCTTATCCTGATTTACCAAAGTATAATTCATATATGAAATTTGAATGAAAATGACATTTCATACTGAAAGGTGCAGTCAAAATTCCTATTGGAGAATGTTTTGTTCCAATGTGGGTTCTATTCCCAAATATCAAAATCTACTGAAGGGGCCAACACGTACTGGAAGCCTCGAGAATAGAACAAAGGTCCTCCTAGATCAAACTTATTGTTAGAATTCCCATTTGGGCATGTCTACCAAGAGTGTTGACTAAAGCCAATTGTTGACCCATTTCGGAGGCTTTGTTTGTGCGAAAGAAAGATGGGTCACTCTAAATATGTATAGACTACCAGCAACTCAACAAGGTCTCCATTAAGAACAAGTACCCACTCCCAAGGAGATAACTTGTTTGATCAACTATTAAAGGCTAAGTATTTTTTTCAAGATTGACTTTTTGTCTGGGCATCATCAATTAAGAGTGAGGGAGAGTGATGTCCCTAATACCACTTTCAGTCTAGGTATGTCTATTTCAAATTTGTGGTGATGTTTTTTAGCTTAACTGATTTCCCCACAATCTTCATGGATCTTATGAATAGGTTGTTCAAGCCCTACCTTGATATGCTTATAGTGGTGTTCATTGATGATATCCTAATCTACTCCCAGAGTGAGGGAGAATATATGGAGCACTTGAGGGTGGTGTTACAAACCTTGAGAAAGGAAAGACTATTTGCAAAATTTGACAAGTTTGAGTTTTGGCTAAGTGAGGTTGTGTTCCTTGGGTATGTGGTATCGGGTGATGGCATCAAGGTTGATCCTAAGAAGATGAAAGTAGTGAGAAAATGGCCAAGGCCATCGACTTCTTTGGACATTAAGAGTTTCCTAGCCCTAGCCTATATTATAGGATATTTATCAAAGGTTTATCCTCCATTTTGTCTCTATTGACTAAGTTGACTCGAAAGAGGGCGAAGTTTGTGTAGACAGATGAATGTGATAATAGTTTCCAAGCCTTGAAGGATCGGTTGACTCTGACTCCAATCTTGATTGCCAGAGGAAACTGATGGGTTTGTGGTCAATTGTGATGCCTCAAGGATTGGGTTAGGTTTTGTGTTAATGCAACTCGGTAAGGTGATTGTCTTTGCCTCAAGGTAATTGAAGGTACATGAGAAGAACCACCCAACATATGAACTCGAACTGTGTCCATGGTATTTGTATTGAAAATTGGACGTCATTACTTGTATGGGGTCGATGTGGATGTCTTCACCAATCACAAAAGCCTTCAACATGTGTTCACTCAAAGAGACCTCAACTTAAGGTGGCAGAGGTGGTTAGAGCTTCTCAAAGACTATGATATGAGTGTGGACTATCTCTCGGCCAAGGACAATATGATAGCCGACACTCTTAGTAGAATTTCCATGGGTAGTATGTCACACATAGAAGATGGTGGAAAAAGAGAGTTGGCCAAAGAAGTCCATAGGTTGGCTAGATTAGGGGTAAAGTTGAATGAATTCGGTAGTGGTGGTTTGATGGTGCTACATGGTTTCAAGTCTTCATTGATTTAGGATGTCAAGTCCAAAGAATTCCTTGATCCCATCTTGGTGGAATTGAAAACCTTGGTGAAGGAAGGGAAAGTAGAAGTCTTCTCATAATAGGGAGATGGGATACTCTATTATCAAGGGAGGTTCTATGTGCTGAATGATAGTGAGTTGAAGGGGTTGATATTGCAAGAAGCTCACAACTCTTCCTACTCTATTCATCCCAATTCCACAAAGATGTATAGAGATTTGATAGAAGTCTTTTCATGGAATGGAATGAAGAAGGACATTGCAAATTTGTGTCCATGTGTGCCAATTGCCAACAAGTTAAGGTTGAACGTCAAAAATGGGTTGGCCTAGCTCAAGACATTGACAATCCTACTTGGAGGTGGGAAGAGGTCAATATGGACTTCATAGTGGGATTGACTATGATAAAGAAGCACTTTGACTCTATATGCTCAATTAGTGCCAAAGACTATGCTCAATTATATATTCGAGAATTTGTGTGGTTGCATGAGATTCCATTATCTATCATATTAGATTCTGTGGCCCAATTTACCTCTTATTTTTAGAGATATTTTCAAAGGGGTCTTAGTACTAAGGTGAAATTAGGTATCGCCTCCATCCTCAAACCGATGGCAAGCCGAGAGAACAATTCAAACCTTGGAGGATATGTTGAGAGCTTGTGTGTTGGAGTTCAAGGGGAGTTAGGATGATCACTTACCTCTATTTGAGTTTGCCTATAGTGCACAATATCTTCCAGTCAAGCATTTTGATGGCATCATTTGAAGCTCTATATGGTAGACGGTGTAAATCATTTATTGAGTGGATTGAAATTGGTGAGATAGCCTTCCTAGGGCCAGATTTAGTCATCGATGCAATGGAAAAGGTGAGCCTTATAAGGGAGAAATATAAAATGGCTCAAAGTCCACAAAATTCCTACTTCTATGTGGGGAAAAAGGACCTTGAGTTCAACGTTGGTGATTGGGTCTATTTGAAGGTGTCTCCCATGAAAGGTGTGATTTGATTTGGCAAAAAGGGGAAACTAAGCCTTAGCTATGAAGGGCCTAACAAGTTGGTGACAAGAGTTGGCAAAGTGGCATATGAGTTTGTGTTACCTATGGAAATGAACTTTATTCATTCAATTTTTCATGTATCAATGCTGAGAAAGTTCATGGATGATGCACATGAAGATGTACCAGTTGAAATCTTAGGCTGGCAAGTGAAGAGACTAGTGAATAAGAAAGTTGCATTCGTTAAAGTACTTTGGAGGAATTAACGAGTTCAAGGTGCAAACGTGGGAAGCGGAAGTGGACACGATAAAGACTTACCCATAGCTTTTCCATTTTACTCAGGCTGAGGTATCGAGTCATTTTTCCCCAAAATATCCAATTCCTTGCATTCTAGTTTTTACATGATGTATACACTTATTTTCATGTTTATGGACTATTTTGAGATCTATTTTTAAGTATGGATTTTGAAAATTTCATGAAAGGATGTTTAGATTACATGTTTGCATACATGTTGGGGTTTAGCTAATGTTTAATTCTTTAAAACCAACGCTTACGTACATTCGGGGATTAATGTTACCAAGGGGAGATATTGTAAGGACCCTCAAGTTAGAAGTCCAGAAAGTACAAAAAAGTTGGGCTGGGAAAGTTGAAAACCCATTTCATGAGCCCAATTCAAGGCCCGTGGTTCGATCCACAAGCCATAGACTAGGCTCATGAATAGGGGGCTTCAAGAATTAGAAATTTTGTTAAGTATCAAAGGATCCATGATGACCATATACAACCCATGGAAGGAAACACAGATCATAGATCAAGTCATAGGAGAGAGATCCATATATGTAGAAAATTTAGAGTTTTTGGAAGTTAACTCATGACCAACAAGACGACCTACAGTCCTATTCATGGTCTGTGGTTTGTGCTTGTCAGTGAGGCCTTGAGAAGTGGAAATTTGACCAAGTATGGAGTGATTCCATGAGGTAATCAATGACTCATGGATCAGTGTACAACCTGTGGATTGGGTTTGGTAGTTTGGTAGGTCGGTAGCCGGACTCTGAAAATTAGAAAAGGAGAATAGGGCGACATGAACTACGACTCGTGGTTTAGTCCTTGAACCATAATTAGGGTCTCGTGGTTTGTGTTCGATAGTTCTAATGAAAGATATTTTTGTCCTTTTCATGAATCCTAGACTTAAACTACATCATTTTTGTAATTCTTTAGGCTCATAATCAAACCTAAAACCCCTATGGATTCCCATTCTTTTCATTCTCCCATATTCTCCAAATTCTAAGGCATTATTCTCTCTGGAAGGCATGGAAAAAGGCTAGGGTTTCAAGATTCTTCCCAAACGCTTTGAGTTTCTTCTTCTTAGAATCCAACTAAAATATGGAAGTAGATTTGTGGATTCCTTTAACTGATAAAGTTCTCCATTAAAGTTTTTACTTTTTCTTTATGTTCCTTTAAATACTATGGCACATGCTAATAATGATTTCATGACGTATTATGATGTATTTTTCCTTTGATGTTATCACTATGTCTTGTTAAGTATTCACATGAGTTTTAAGTTGATGGTAATGACCCCAATGATTAGGGTTTTAAATGATGATGTGTGGGTTGCTAATTTATGTTTTAAATAAGCATATTTTTCTATGATTATGCATGATCCTTTCGATTCATGAGTTTGCTAGTGAATGACTGAGCCCACAAAGTTTAAGTCAATCTTTGCATGATATATTGATGATGAATATGGAGTGTAATAAGGTTTTACGTTGATGTTTTGTCAAAGATTAAAGCATGTCAATAATGCCCTAAATGATGTTTATGATAGCCCAAGATGAAAGGAAACTTCCCACTTGGTGGTTCCTAAGTTTTGAGCTACTCTTTGAAATTACTACTTATGATTCTAAGTATCATAATTTGACTAAATATATGCTTTAAAGAAATTATGTGGGATGACTTAGCACCGAATGAGGCATTGAGGTAGGGTTCAGTAAGAGAACACTAGAAGCAATCCTTTTCCTATTAACTATGTGCCACCATTGGAACCCTTATAAACTAGGCTAGTGGATCCAGTAGACCAGTTATGTCATATGATATTGCATGCTTTGAGATGGAGTTCCACCCGGCAAGTGGTCTCTCTGTGCCAACGTAGAGGATTATGTCAAATTCTATGTAGTAACTCATAGAAGATCAGTTTCTTTAAATATTTTTGGGTTCTTGATGATTGGTACTTTTCTTACCCAGGCTTAGATATTTTCATTTAGAAATCCATTTTTCAAGGCAATTTCTTTTTTATTTATGTATTTAAGGACTTACAACCCAAACCACCACAAGTGAAACATATGGGTTTGTGTTGATTAAAAGATTAATTTGTAGGAGTAAAATTTATTTGAAGGCTTATGAGAGGAATTAACACGAAAAAGTTTTCTTATGATAATCAATATGATAGCTGTTGGATTTGAAGGCGCTATTAGTAGGTGATTTCTTAAAGCTATTTAGTTGCATTCTGATTTTATCTAGTTTTTCCTCAATCAAGTCAACTTCAATTTAAATTATTTTGAGAAGAATTTTTAGTCCTTTTTTCGTTTAACAAATTTGTTATATTATATATTAATTATTGAAGATCGTCAGTGACTAAGTCAAGAGGAATCTTGGAGATTTAGATAATTAGGTTTGTTTGAAAATCTTACCTTACTTGATTCACATATTGCCATAAAACATATACTTATTTTCCTATTAGTTCTTCTTAAGATTCATCTTCTTCACTCCACATGCTGCAAAGTTCTTTGAATTGTTGTGTTTTTGGTAATTCTTTTTCTAGAGGAATATACCAAGAGTATAGCTAAGTCTTGAAGACCTGACTAGTTGGTTACTGGACCTAACAAATTGGTTACTGGACTAATGGGGTATTAGGATTAGTAGCTGAAGTTGTTGGAAGTTAGTTAACCAGCTGTCAACACTATATTGGACAGCTTGTTTTATTTGTTAGTGATTAGTTATACTAATTGTATATAAATAGATGCTCACATGGCTGTAGAATGTAATCAGTCCATTCTTTTTCTTCAATGAAAAGAGTGTGTTCAATTTCATAATCAAGTCACTTTATCATGGTATCAAAGCAGAACCCGTCTCACTCAATGTTGGGCCCTCAAAAAGCCCATTCACCAGATGCTAAGTCCTAAACGTGAGGTGGGGTATTGAAGGATGATAAAAATTCCATATTGGCGGCTAATGAGATGGGTGAACTCCTTATAAGCCTTGAACTGAGATAGCTTTTGGGGTATGAGTTAGGCCCAAGACCTAATTTTACATGGTACTATATCTTTGGCTAATCAGGCTTGATATGGCCTGATTTTCACACTGATAGTAACAATCAGCAAATCTTTGAGAGCTACAATTTTCTTCTTTGGTATGGATTTTTATATGATTTTTTCTCAAAGAAAATAAGGTTTTCTCAAAATTCATCATCTAAGAGTTTGTTGAGATCTGCATTTTCTAGTAAGATGTCTTTGATTTTTCATGTTTTGGAAACTTTCTGATTAAATGCCTCGCCTGAAGATTACTTGTGTGGATCATTTCCAGAGATTTAAGTTCTCCTTGTTGGAATGTTGGCCACATTCCATGGATAGTGGTCTGTAACGTCCATAACCTCCTTAGATGTGGTTAATAACATCCATGGAAGTTGCAACTACCACTACATCCATTACCCATGGAAGTTACATAACTACATCCATTAATCCGCTACTTCACTAACTTCCCCGCTACTCCACTACTCTACAACTTCCCACTAACCACTAACTCCCTCGCTACTATTCATGATGGTAGAATAGCTATAAATAGGGTACATCTGGCTAAAAGTCCCTAAGCATAAATCTCCTTCTACTCCACACTATCTTGAGTGAGGTTTGAACGCTTAGGAGACTTACCAAAAGGTGGAAAGCAATTGATGATGATTTTGACCACATCTCCAACAATGGCTAGAGGTATATCGATGTACTATTCCACTGCGTTGTTGCTCTATGTTTACTTACATTTGGTATCACAACAATTATTGTATCTCTGCTTTGTTGGTTTTTTGAATTTGCAAAAATCATTCAAACATGGGTCTTAAATTTTAGATCTTATTTTAAAACTTTTGATGCAACTTAATATTAGATATCTGTCACGACCCAACCAGGGGCCGTAACTGGTGCCGATTGGGCACCCAGACAAACACTAACTTCAAAGACCAAACATAACCGCTAGGAAATCTATCGAAATTTCGGCAGAGTTTCCTCTGTTTTATTAACTAGCCTCACCTGCAAGAAAAATCCAACAGCTTCCCAGACAACATACAAATATATATTTCTTTATACATAAGCATAAGTGTGGGCTGACAAGGTCTCCGCTGCGGTCCTGCCGCCTAATAATCATGTCATACATATAATAATGCCGTCTCGCTGCCTGATCAAGTGCTAAATCATACAGTAAATCATATGCTCAAGTGTCTCTCAAATACCCATTACCCACTAGCATCCACAGACCTCTATACAAAGATGCCAAGCAGTACGCGTATATATACATAATACAATTACGGAGCATGTGAATCTGGGGAGCTACCAATAGTTGGCTCATGAGACAAAAGGGGCACTGCAGCTGGAACTGGAGATCCTAGGCAAGAGGGTCTCGCACTTGTTCATCGGTACCTGCGGGCATGAACACATCCCTCCCCATCCCCCCCTCCCCCAAATGAAGGGACCAGTACGAAAGACGTACCGAATATGTAAAACAGAAATTACACAATACAGATAGGATCATAAGC
>JAOTQR010065695.1:0-13606 GCA_025774065.1 Solanum ossicruentum | reverse complement strand
CACTAACCCATCCAAGCCATCTGGCCATATTTTGAGTCAACTTGGTCAATAGAGATGCTATAGATGAGAAACCTTCAAGAAACCTCCTATAATAGCCAGCCAACCCAGGAAAACTCCGAATATATGAAGAACCAAGCTTGCCAAACAATGCACATCCTTCACTAACTCCCTTTTGACCTCATTTATAAGATCAACTACAATATCTTCCTTGCAGGAATTGCATTACGAGCCTATAGTAACTCTCCCTATTTGGTAGAAAGGCATAGAGATAGGAAATCTTAAGATATGTTCCATGGAACGATAAGAATCATAAAAAAGTAAAATATTTCCTAAAACGCCTTGTAGCCTCCTACCCATAGATGTGGTGCCCTTCAAACCCATGAATAAGACTCTACTTGACGTGGCATATTGGACAACGAGAACCATTTATAAACCTAGTGCTCTGATACCATCTCTGTCATGACCTGGACCTAGGGCCTAGGGGTGACATGGCAAATTAGACTTGAGAGTCCCAAACAAGCCTCATAGCATCCATTCACACAGTATCAGTTCAAAAGCACATATAAATAGTAAACCTATAGTTCTAAGGGATGAAAAAGTAGGACTCACGCTATGGGGACGTCATAGGGATAGGGATTAACATGGATTCAAATAGCACATAGCAATAAGAACTAAGGGGCGGGTAAGTGTGACTCACTCTATGGGGGCAAAACGGGACTTAGGATCTTCCACATTTCCACATCAAATATACATACATATCATAGTTCTCATAACACATAAATCCGACAAGAGTCTACAAGATGTGTAACAATGCCTCTAATCTTAAGATAGAGCATGGACAAGATATGTCCCGAGCTCACCCTCAAGTAAATGATATAAACAAAATGTCATGTGTAGAGAAATGGTGGTTTGACCCATTAAATATAGGACGCACCACAACAAATATCTCAAGATCCAATTTAGCTATCATACGGTGGATAAAGGTAAATCACTGATCCCTACGTGGTTAGATCATGTTGGCAAAAGTATGCGTTAGTACGTTTGAATGTACTAAGTATGCGGGTATGCAATGCACGTGAACTCATTAAACCTGCATTTCCATGTTAGATGACAAGGGCACTATAGAAAGAATCATATAACAAGAGAATAGTATATCAATATCCCATGAAATATATGATGCATGAACGTAAAAATGCTTCATATATATTGAGGATGGGACCGTAACCAATATTAGACCAAGTGAGCTGTAATTTGGAGCTCTATAGTATGCTCAACAACGGATAAAAAGGTGACCTACTTGCCGAAGGTAGATCCATAACATTCTTTTACCCTTGGGGAAAAACCATATACCTATGTTAGGCATATAGTTCAAGGAAAGGAGTATGGAACCTTGGCGATAGTCCACGCTGACTCCAATCCATCGGTGATAGGTCATCATCCCACTAGAATACATATACATATATTCTTGCAAAAGAGACATAAGACTTTCAAATCGTTTACATGCATTTTTAGGCTTAAAGGCCAAATCATATTTTTCATGTTCATGCATAATAGGGAAAAGGCCAAAACATTCTTCATGTAATACTTTCATGCATAGGGATAGCTTCTTTGGAGCACCTTCATGAGAAATCAGTGTGGACCCTTGAGGATAGCCCACCCTGACTCAAACCTCAATTGGTACTCCCTAAAATAGTGGTGTAAACATTCATACTTGCTCAAAGAGACATAATCTTAGACGTGTATATGATCATATTCCTGTCATAACCATAATTTTATTAAAATCATATACATAAATATAACTGGGCTTAACCCACTCCATAAACTTTATCAAAACCATAGTCATGTATGCATATACCATGAATGAGGTGAGAATAACATGGGTAATAGAGATTCAAACTTAAATCAATAATACATTATGATATTCAAGTGAAAACATAAGTAAAATTCATATTTAAATCATAGAAAGAATTACTCATGCACAAATCAAGCTTTAAAGGGGACATGCACATTCATAACTTCATAATAATAATATATTTGAACATATTAAGGCTTTACTCGACTTAAAATCATCAACAAAGCATAGCCCTAACTTTAATTGAATTTTATTAAACAATAATTCTCAAAATTCATTTTTAAAGTAGGCTAAAATTCATGAAAATTACTTGAAAAGATTTTGATTCTTCTTGATTGAAAGGAACCAAGAATCAGAATCCACATACCTTAGCTATTGAAGAAAATTCAAGAAGAAATTGATGGAGAAATGTGCTTTCTCGTGATTCCCAAATTTTGACATCACAAAAGCCTTTGAGAGAGTTTTTAAGGAGAGTTGAGAGAATTTTAAATGTGAAGAAAGAATTTGAATGAGAGAAATAGAGTTCAGGTCATTTGGAGGTCTTAAGATAGCATAGGAAGTCATAAAAGACCCATAGGAGAAGCCACAATTACAAAAACACCATTAATAAAGCAAAAATTCATTTCTTGCTAGGGGTCCAGTGAGGAGGTATCATGGTCCATACAACGTTTTCACGGACCGTGAAACCCTCACGTGAGGCTTCACTTGGGCAAATTTCAGGAGACACTGCACAGACGGGCTTTACCAAAATGGGAAGAACTTCTTGATTCGAACTCTAAATTAGGTGAAATTGGATAAGTTGGAAACCTAATTCAAAGAGCTTCAATTTGATTGGTTGTGGGTGACCCTGTTCATTTTAAGCGAAGAGATATAACCCTTTAAAGTTGTACGTTCTATTGTTTCTTGTAAAAAACTTAGCCAATAGAATTCCTTTAAATTTGGCCTGATGAAGGAGGCCCATATTAACCTTAAACCACATAAATAAGCTTGAATTAAAGGATTAAGTTAACTTAGCTTGAGCTTGAGGATTCCATACATAGAAAAATTTGACGCCAATGCCTATATGGGTGGCTTCACGGGCTGTACAAAGCTAAACAACCCGTGTACTCCTCCGTCCCACTTCACTTAGAAAATTCTTCACGACATGGTTCCGAGACGGTGATTCCATTTTTAGACAAATTTCACTCTGAAAGCCTTACAGGTGGCGACACAAGTCATGACACCCCACACAAGCCATGAACTTGGTCTTATGACCATACTTGGTCCCAAAATTATGGGATCTCAAGCCAAGGCCACCACACGGTTTGTGAAGTGTCACATGGACCATAAGGGATCCAAGTGTGGTCTGCCTTAGTTTATAATATCATGTTTAAGGGTCAAACATTCTCCAAAGGCCAAGGGCCACTCCATAGAGGCTCCCACACAAGTTGTGTGATCTCTCACGGATCGTGAGGGCTCCCATGGAGCATCACTTTAGTCCAAAACTCTTCGAAACTGAAATGTTCAAGCTCCAATAAGGTCATACAATGCCCGGGTCCTTACAGGGAAATATTGTTATAGTTTGGCACTTTTGACATAACACGGGCTTCATCATATGCCTTGTGGAAAATTTTATTGGTTAGATCACCAAAGTGACATTATCAAGTAGTTATATTACCCTCAATCACGTCTCTTGCAAAGGATCTTAGGAAATCTCCCCACAAGAGAAATTCCTTGTTAAAATGAAATTCAGTAGGCCAAGGCTCAGTACAAGCATATTATTGACAATGTGACATCCACAGAAAAGGACCTTTTACAAGTCGTCTTCTAATTGAAATTTTATTTTCACAACAACTCTCTTCATGCAATACAACTTTGATTTTGCAATGTTCTTCCAAGTCTAGGTTATGTGTCGCACCATAGAAATGTACCCAGGGCATGCACCAATCATATATATATATATATATATATTAATGTACACTTCTATATTTTATTCTCCATTTTCATTTATTCCTTATCAAGTTGAATCTCAATTTGCCTATCAACAATTATAAGGGGTATATAAGTAAGGGATATACCTTGTTTCTTCTCAAAGAGATAACCTATGCAATTGTAAGTAATTTCCCTTTTTCTTCCTATTCTTTATTCTCCTTTAATAGATCTGAAATTATTGTTTCATTTGTTGTATCAATTCAAACCCTAATTATTGTTTCGTTGAAATCAATCTTTGCAAGAGTTACTTGTCGACTTCCTGTTTATCGATAGATCCCTCCCATTAAATCTTGGTTAATATCACTCATATGTGACTTTTCTGTTGTCTTCCTAAGTCTAGTCTCTTCGAGCTTAGTTCCAATGCCTGTATATCGATTGTAGTTGTGGTGTAATAAACTTACTATCTAGATCCACCTAAGATCATGTAATGAAAGATATATAATGTAGATATGTTTGTTATTGCAAACATTTTCAATCTCGACCTCTACCACATTGGCGCGATCCAAGGTAGGCTCTAGGTGTAACATGGCAATTAGGATTCCTAAAGAAATCCAAATAAAGCCTCTTTGAATATCAAGTATATATAAGGTAAGTAAAGATGTCATTAGAATCACAAGAGAAATGTAAGCTTCAAAGTAGAAATCTCTAGATGAAAGTAAACTCAAGTAACTATTCCCCAATTAAACAGACTTACACATCTTTGTCTAATATGCCTCTAGTTTCGTAGATGAGGGCATAGGACAGGCCCTAACTCATCCTAACTAAAAGTAGTAAAATAGTACAAACATAAAAAATAACACAAACTCAAATGACTTTTCTCCAAAGCATGAGGACTTAAAATCAAGTGAATCAAGCTTCAAGCTAGCCACAAGAGGAAAATGTAGGGTGATTATTTTTCCCTATATTATTATACAATGTAGAAATATGTATTAGTTCTTCGACTATACTAAGCATGTGAGAAATATATAATGAATGACATAAATTATGAATAAGCAATGGCCAAGCTAAAATATAATGAAATCCTTTGAAGTTCCCCCAGTAACGTAAATTTGAGAATAATAATGGAAACCTTAGGAAAGCATAAACACCATAGTGATAGTTATGAATCATTGTAAGAAATTATAAACCTTATAGAATACTTTGGATTATTATGCGAATAATAAATCATACTAAAGTACATGAATCATAGTGAATAATATACCATAAAATTTTGTGAGTGAAACTTTTCTTGTGTGAGAGTTATCATTAACCGACATAAACCATGTGAGCATAACATGGAGTCCAGATGATGCCCCTACACCAGAGGAAAGGCGGGACTACCTACGAAGGTAGATTTCATTTGCCTAAGTGGATCCACTAAGATACATAAGGAATCAATACTCTACTATGGGTGACCCTTTCTAAGAAATCACGCCTCTACTACGGGTAATCCTTTTTTATGAAGTGGCACATAAATGTGGAATAATAGAATTGTACTATGGGTCTCATGAATCTATTATGGTGAGAGCCTCTATGCCAAGATCTGCTCGCTGCTAAGCAAACTCTCAATAGAATAGTAATCATAGGCCATAAAGTACTGTTATGTGGAGAGGCAATCTCTGCTAATCCAATCGCTTTTCATAAAATCATAATCAAGCAATAGTTCCTTTCATAGTGATTCATGTAACGTAGGTGTAGGCCTTTCATCATTATAAATCCCACCTTCATATAGAGTGTTATTAAGATCTTAGGTCTCCCTTTTCATAAACTTTCTTGAAAGTCATGTAAATTCATAATCATGACTTATAATGAAAACTAAGGCAAAAGTATTGGTTCACATGTAATTGACTTAAAATCATGTAACTAGAAGAAAATCATACATAATCATATAAAATAACATCAATTGACCATAATTAAAAGAACTATATTGAATTTAATGAACACTAGAGAGCATGCAGGATAAATTGCATAAAAACCACTAAAATCATGTGATTAATAATAATTCATGCATAATTAGATCAGTAATCATAATATAAAATATAATTCATGTAATTTAATAAAAATCATGAAAATCAATAAATTTTATACTTGGAATTGATTGAAAAAGAATAGAGTGCTTTGGGCTCTATGGGTGGAAGGTTGTCACGACCTAAGCCTAGGACCTAGGAGTGACATGGTGAATAGGGAACCCAAGGGTACTACAAACAAGACTCATAGCATACATAAGCACATCCTTGATTGTGGCATGCGTTAATTAGTCATATTAAGGGGATTCAGGACTTAGGATACAATCTATTGCAAAAGGGGTAAGAAATTTCTATCATTCAATCTCATCATCACATACTAAGGGAAAGGGAACATAAGACGCACCTTATGGGAAGTAGGGACTTAGGTAAATTCACCATATCTTAACATTTCAAACATCAAGATACATGGGCTGGGAACTAAGGGAAAAGTCTTTAAAGAAGTGTAACATCACATAATAGGTACACAACATGAGTATCCAACAATACCTCTAGACATCAATGGAACGGGGGCCAAGACATGACTTTCACTCACCCTCAAATTAAGAAATAAAAGTAACAATGTCTTAACCTAACAAGCTATATAGAAAATGGATATCACCCTCGAACTAGAGGACTCACCATAACAAAGATCATCACATACCGAACTAGCCATGAAGAAGTTGATGCGGAAGTTCTTTGCTCTCTACATGGTTAGAACATGCAGGCAAAAGTATTCGTTAATACTTTGAATGTACTAGTATGTAGGATGAAATACAACAAGAGATCATAAGCCATAATAGACAAGTTGCATAATCATATTCAAAGGTAATGAGGTCAATATGAAATCAATGATCAATGCCTTAGTCAAAACATGCATGGATGGTAAAACATAGCTTCATGGTATAGCATACATGTGCAGGAGGAGATCGTAACCGACATATAAGACCATAGAGCTACTACATAAAATCCAATATAGCCCCCTATGTTGGCACAGGAGACTATTTGCCTGGTGGAACTCCGTCAACTTAAGCATAAATCTTTAATCATTAGAATGGCCTATATGATGAAAGGTTTCTACTAGAGTTCTCTTATCTAACCCCACCTCAATGTCTCATTTGGTTTTAATTCATTACCACAGAATACTTTAGAAAACATAAGGATAATCATATACATTCATAAGCTTGTAAACATAGCATCATTGTAATAAGAGTAGCTCGTAACTTATGATCCATCAAGTGAGAATTGTACTTATCACACGAGGAGACATTTCTTAGTGAGGTTTGTCCTTATAACCAACTTATCATTTGTAAGGGGGTTTCAAAAATACTTCATAACTTTTATAAACTTTCATAACGTATAGTTGAACCCTCATCATTTGGAAATCATACTTAATTAAAGCTCTTAATATGAAAATTGGATGAGTTTAATGTACGTAAACTTTAAATCATGCAATTCAAAAGGATTATGTATAAATGTAGTGAAGCTCAATAACTTAATCATTCTCAAAACAACCCACCACAATCTTTTATATCATCTATTGAAACATAATTGTGGAAACATAAAATTCATCTTGTAAAATCATTAACTTCATAGCAATTTATGGTATCCTAAAATTCTCAACTTGAATATCATAAAATAGTTCATCATAATAAACCCTTTAAAGGAATATATGCAATTTATAATTCAATAGAAGATATTATGCATAATCAGAGTAATAAGAAGTACCCATAAGAAATTGATCTTGAATTTTAAAGGATTGAGTAAAAAGGGCTTTTGAGCTCCATAGCTGGAAGAACCAATGGATGAAAAACCCACTTACCTTTAAAGTCATGACATTAATGAAGAAGACTTGAAGAAACTTGAGAGAATCACCTTGAGGCTTGACCTTCAATAGGAGAACCTTGAAACCCAAGGAATTAGGATGATTTTTGAAAGAGGGATTTTGGGCGGTTTTGGAAGGAATTTGGGAGAGTTTGTGAGAGGAATAGGTCTAAGTATGAGAGAATATTTTAGGATTCCTTCATATAAGGGTTTTGGGATATGTCCCAATTGCCCTCACTTGATTCTGGAATTTTTTGAAAAATTTTGAACTATGATGGAACCAAGGTGCAATGCGGAGGTGCTCTCGCACTGTTCATTATCACAAAAACTTCAATTTTCCTGTATTTAGACCTAGCAATGAGTTAGGGCTCTTTTGTACTATCATAAACTCTCTCCATGATGTGGAGAGGTTGCATACTGTGCTGAAAATTGTACAAACATGCGAAAATATTTTTTAATAAGAGTATTATGATCGTTGTGGGATGTGTTACAATATCACCCCCTTAGAAACATCTTCCCCTGAAGGTAATGGAGACACGTTTGAAAGGAGTAACAAGACAATTTTCAGCCCTTATGCATCAAATACCATCAAAACATGATACCATGAGTATTTATTCATACACTATGACCTAAAGGGTTGAAATACATGACTTGACACCTTAAACATAATTAACTTATTACCTTAGGTTTGAATAGAGTGGAAAACATAAGGTTATCACTTCATCATATCTACTTCCACTTTCCAAGTTACGCTTCCTACTTGTTTGTTCCTTCAAAGTACCTTAACAGATGCAACTTCTTTGTTTCTCAACCTTTGCACTTGTCAGTCTAGGATTTCAATTGGAGCCTCCTCATAAGCCAAATTCTCCTCAACACCAACATCCTCTAATGGAACTATGAAGTTTGGATCCCCTATGAATTTCCTTATCATTAACATATGTAACACCGAATGAATCTTATCCATTTCCAATGGCAATTCTAACTCATATGACACTTTGCTAACCTTTTTCACGATTTTTTAAGGCCCTACATACCTCTGTCTCAACTTCTCTTTCTTGCCAAAATGGACCACACCCTTCATGGGTGACACCATCAAGTAAGCCCAATCACTAAAACTAAACTCAAGGTCCCTTCTTCTCACATCAGAGTAGGATTTTTGTTTACTTGAGTAGTCCTCAATTTTCTCTTATGAGTCTACTTTTTCCATGGCATCCATAATCAAATCCGTTCTTATTAAGGACATTTCACTAACTTCAAATCATCCAATCGATGACTTACATCGCCTACCACATAGAGCCTCAAATGACACCATCTCAATGTTTGAGTGAAAGCTATTGTTGTAAGCAAATTCAACTAGAGGTAAATGATCATCCTAACTTCCTTTAAATTCTAATATACAAGCCCTCAACATGTCCTCCAATGTTTGAATTGTTCTTTTGGCTTGTCTATCTATTTAAGGTTGGAAGTCGGTGCTTAGCTTCACTTTGCTACTAAGTTCACCAAATTGTCCAAGGTATGTAGGGCCTCATAAGATTCTTAAGTGGATTGGTAAGGTGACTTACAAATTGGAGTTGCCATTGGAAATGAGTATGGTTCAGCCAGTATTCTATATGTCAATGTTGAGGAATTTTGTGGGTGATCCAAGTTCCATTGTGCCATTGGAAGATGTAAGTGTTGAATAAAAATTAACCCATGAAGAAGCTTCGTTTGAGATCCTAGACTGGCAAGTGAAGAAGTTAAGGAATATGGAAGTTGCATCTATCAAATTTCTCTGGAGGAATCAACAAGTTGAGAGTGCTATATGGGATGTGGAAGCAGATATGATAAAATGATACCCTCATCTCTCATTCTATTCAAGCCTAAGTTATTAAGTTATTCTTACCCAAAGATCTTAATTTCCTTGTATTTCAGTTATTCATGTCACTATGCATGCAATATATGTTGGTGATCTCAATTTCCTTGTATTTCAGTTATTCATGTCACTATGCATGCAATATCTGTTATAACACTACATTTGAATGATATTTAATGCATGAGTTTAAAGTTTTCATGAAAATGATGTTTAAGTTGTATTTTGCATTCATGTTGGGATGATTAATTGTCTTTTTTACTCCACTCAAATTTGTTTTTATCACATTCAAGGTCAAATGTTCCCAAGGGAGAGATATAGTAAGATCCTATAGGTTAAAAGGTTGGAAATCAAAAAGAAGTGTTGGACTTGGATCTAATGTAAAGACTACGAGCCATCTTACGGCTTGTAGTTGGACGTACAAGCCGTAGTAGGGCCTCATGGATAGGGCTTGGACTTGGTAGAATTTTGAAGTTTGAGGATTGGATATACGAAGGGGTTCTACGATTTGTAAAAGAGTCTCCGAGTCATAGACTTTAGCTCGTAGACTAGGCAATCGAAATAAGTTACAGAAGTTGAGGATGTGTCACTACACAAAAGGAGGTTTATGGACTATTTTCCTTCCTACAGGTCATGAAAATGGATCTCGTGGATTAGGTTTTGAGTGGTGAAAAAAATTTCTAAGTGTGGAGTGGTTTACGAGGGGTCTTTACAGTCCATAGTTTAAACTATGAGTCGTAGAAAGGGGTTTGTGGAATGAGGTTCAGAGATATGTCGAGATTTCAAAGGTATAGCTAGATGAAACTCCAACCTACGACCCGTAGACCTAGTTTAGATTGGGTCTAACAGATTTTAATAAGGGGAAAATTTGACTTTTTCCAACATCCTAAGCTTAATACTACGTCATTTTAGACCTATTTCTACACTTATCAACCCCCAACTCAACCAATTCACTCTCATTTACTCTCAACTCACATTACTCCCATATTCCTCCAAGGTTTTCTACTCCTCAAGGCTCAAATAAGGCAAAAGCTAGGGTTTAAAGGTTTCTTCCTCGGTCCCAAGTTCTTTTCATAGACTTTCCAATCAAGCTATGTGGGTTTGATTTGTGGATTTTTTTCACTCATAAAGCTCAAGTATATTCTTTATTTTACTTAGCCTTCAAGTAATGAATCTTATGAGCTTATGATGTTTCTTAAAATGTTAATATTATGACGTATTTACAGCTAAATGAGGTATATAGATATGTTATGAAAGTCGATGATTTACAAAATGAATTTCATGTTTCCCTACCTAGGGTTTTGAATGTTTGTGGTGGGTCATTTTGAGAATGACCTAAACTAATGAGTTTTACTATGTCTATACATAATCCTCTTGAATTACATGGTTTGAAGCTTATATGCATCAAACCCACCAAGTTTATGCTAAGACCTTCAATGGAGTGTGACTATGAATGATGAAGGGTTGCAACTATATGATATAAAAGTTGATAAAGTACTTATAAAGCCTTTTTTATAAAACGTAGGAAGGTGGTGATAAGGACAACTCTCACCAAAGAAGGATCCTCTTGTGATAAGGACAAATCTCACTCAAATGGATCACAAGGTTTTATGAGTCACTCCTAATATGATGATGTTATGTTTAATAGCATACCAATGCATATGTTTATAGTTTTAAGTAGTTCATGAGACTTGACTTAGCACTATATAGGGCCTGAGGTGGAATTCGGTAAGGGAATCCTAGTAGCAATTTATTAACTTTGTGCCATTATAGTAGCGCTTATAGGCTAAGGCTAATGGATTCACAATTGCAAAAATTAAAGTAAATATGTGCATGCATTATAGTTGACAGAGTTCTACTTGGCAAGTAGTCTACCCGGTCAATGCAAGGGGTTATATTGGATTCCATGTAGTAGCTCACATGGTCTTAAATGTTGGTTACGATCTCCTCCTGCATAAGTATGTATATGTTTATTTGAGTTATTTATGTTGTTCTGAAGTATGTTTTAAAGATGCATTGACCATTCATCATCTCTTATGCCTTATTTCCTTGTTAGGATTATGCATATTGCTTATTATGATATTATAGCTCGTTATTACATTGAATCCCACATACTTACTACATTCACAGTATTAACGCATACTTTGCCTTCATGATATAACCATGTAAGGACTAGCACTCTTTTTCCTCCTCCTTGTGGCTAGCTTTGGATTGTAGAAGTTCAAGGTTTGGTGAGTCCTCTAGTTCGGGAAGAATATTCTACCTTTTGTTCATGTTTGTGTTGTACTAAGATTTTATGACTATTTTAATGTATTTCTTTTGCTATTTCTATTTGAGGGTGAGTTAGGAACATGTCTTAGCCCCGCCAAGTCTAAACCAGAGGTATATTTGGACATGTTTAATGATGATGCTTATAACTTATGTTGGTTTTATGTTTGACTCTCTCTTAGTCCTATTTCCCCAATTTAATATGAAATGTTTGATAAATGCTAAGAGGCTTCGGTGAGGTGCCTCCAAGTTCCCTACTCACAGTGTAACAAGTAGGCCCTAGGTTCCGATCATGATACTTAGTTTAGGGGTTAGAAGAGTAAGAAAAGACTAAAATACCTTTAAATAAAATCTGATGGAGAGTTCTATGACTGAATTCTACATGACATAGACCCATCTATGATCCATGGAAGCCCCTCATGGAAATCAAAGTGGAAATCCTAGCTTCAGAAGTTTTTCTAAAGGTTGAGTCTATGGACCATAACCAATGACTCTTTGTAGACCTTACTAGTTAAACTGTCTAAAAGTTCCAAATAATTTCCAAGTGCCAAAGGGTTCCACAAACCCAATCCATGGCCCGTCAAAATTATTACGACCCATACAAAGGCTTCATCCTATCAAGTTCTAGTTTTCCCATCTCTGAATCTCCATCCACAAACTCTATCTATGAGTCGTAGAACCACATGTTGACGCCAAAAGATCAATTGAGCATTGGTAAACACAAATTTGAGAGAAAAATTTCTTCTATTACTTACAAGAATAGAATACAAAGCAACTCTCAACCTCACACATTACACTCTTCTTGGTGTTCTTGGTGATATTTTACAAATGAGGATTGCACCTCTATTTATAGTAAAATTTACAGGTGTGAACAAAACAATTATTTTCAAAACTGGTGGATTGTTGGTGGTTGTACAATCTTGACCAAGACATGATCCAAGATGGTGGCTGCCAGCTTCAACAATGGTGGTTGACAACTTTAACAATGGTAGATGTTCCAATGGTGGATGGAATTCTTCAATTCTCCCCCTCCAGCCATATCCGTAACAAGCATTATATCTTTGCATAGCTCTAACTTCTCTCGAGCCACCACTTTCGTCAACATATTAGCTGGATTCTCCTTCGTATGAATCTTCACTAGTCTCAACAGTTGTCGATCCATTACCTCAGGTATCCAATGGTACCGAATATCAATATGTTTTGTACGAGAATAGTACATGGAGTTCTTGCTCAAATCCAGAGCACTCTGACTATCACATTGTACCTTATATTCCTTTTGCTTGATTCCAAATTCTTGGAGATAACGCTTTAACCACAACATCTCTTTTCCAGCTTCTGCAGCAGCAATGTATTATACTTCGGTTGTGGATAAAGCAACACACTTCTGTAGTCTTGATTGCCATGAAACAGCTCCCCCTGCAAAAGTGAAAATGAATCCTGAAGTAGATTTCCTACTATCAAGATCTCCATCCATATCTGCATCTGTATAGCCTTCCAAAATTGGATCTACTCCCCCGTAACAAAGACACAATTTCATTGTACCCTTAAGGTACCTGAGAATGCACTTTACTGCCTCTCAATGCTCTTTCCCGGGGTTAGAGAGAAAATGACTCACCCTTCCCACTGCGTGAGCAATATCTGGCCTCGTACACACCATTTGACCTGCTAATTTATCTAACGGGACACATCGCCTGTACCATCACCTGACAGGAAGACTTTCGATACAAGACACCTTTACAGATCGTAGGTCCTAATGCCAAACCAGTGACTCTGCACACGTCGATCCATCACTTTCTTCCTCTAAGTCTCCGTGAAGAAAAGTTGTCTTTACATCTATCTGTTCAAGCTCCAAGTTCATAC
>JAOTQR010065684.1:0-13607 GCA_025774065.1 Solanum ossicruentum | reverse complement strand
TATCATCCCAAATTGCTCCAATAATGATTCACGTGAGTGGAGTCATTAAAGAAAAAGCTTTAGATATGATAAAGTGGGAAATTATCACAAACATAAAAAAAGAGTAAGGGTCGTTACATTTGGAGACAAATTTTGGAATCCAAAGGGTTCAAATTGAGCAGGACCAAAACAGAATATTTGAAGTGCAAATTCAGTGTGGTGAGGGATGAAGTAGACATTGATGAGAGGCTTTCCGCTCAACCTATTTCTAAGAGAGAAAAATTTTAAATATCTTGGGTCCATCATCCAGAGTAGTGGCGATATTGATGATGATGTCACACACCGTATTGGGGCAGTGTGGGTGAAATAGAGGCTTGCCTCTGGAGTATTATGTGATAAGAAGATACCATCTAAACTCAAAGGTAAGTTTTATAAGATGGTGGTTAGACCATCTTTGTTATATGGGGTGGAGTGTTGTCCAATCAAAAACTCACATGTCCAGAAGTGAAGGTTGCGAAGATGAGGATGTTGAGATATATTTGTGGACATACCAGGAGTGATAAGATAAGGAATGAGACCATTCGGGAGAAGCTCGAGGTGGCCCCTGAGCTGATAAGATGGGGGAAGCGAGACTGTGTTGGTTTGAACACGTGCAAAGATGGAGCACCGATGCTCTTGTTAAGAAGTTCGAGAGGTTGGATTTATGAGCTACACGGAGGGGTAGAGGTAGACCAAAGAAGTATTAGGGGGAGGTGATCAGATGAGATATGGGGATACTTGATCTCACCATGGACATGACCTTAGATAGGAATGAATGAAGGTCGCGTATTAGAGTAGCAGACTAATAGGTTGGTAGGGGTAGGTCGATATATGACTTTGTGATATATTAGATTAGTAGGAGTAGTGATATTCTTACATCGTATATTGTCATTATTATTCCTATATTTGTTTACTTTTAGCGTATTTACATGGCCTTTATATCTTGTATAGTTTAATTTTATCGTATTTGTATACTGTCATATGCTTTCCCTTATTACTCGCTCTCATGGTTCCCTTTCTTTTCCTTTCCTCTTTTCATATCTAGTTTATTCTGCTTATGAGCTTTTGAGATGAGGGTTACCAAGAAACAGTCTCTCTACCTTTAGATAGTGGTAAAGTCTATGTACATTCTACCCTCCCTAGACCCCACTTGTCGAATTCCACTGGGTATGTTGTTATTGTTGTTGGTTATTACCCACAAAGGCGTAACCCTATAGATAAAAGGTTTCAAGGCCAAAAAGGCATAATCCTATGGGTAAAAAGTTATGAAGGATATTTTGGGTACAAAATTAAATGAATTGACCTATCTAACCTTTTCAACCCCTAATTACTAAACTACCCCTAAAAAGTATTTTTGTGCCATATATATTTATCCATAAATTTGACCTTAGGTAAAATGTTAGGGGATGTGTTGAGGATAGAAGTAAAATTAATGGAGTGAAATGTGGACTCACTTTCTCACTAAAAAATAGGTTTATGAAATTTTGTGTATTAAGCAATCACCTTTTCACATGTCATCATAACGTGACGATAGTCTCGCATTTCCCATGTGACATGCCATCCCTTCTGGACCCCTACTCTTTCCCACCACTTGAGTACATTGCTACTGATTGAACCAACCAGTCCAAGTATAATAATGGAAGACTAAGTCTTCAAATTCTAATCATAAAGTTGGACAACTTTTTCTTCATCCGTTGCTGAGAAATCTGAGAAAGATCCTTTGAACAATTCTTTGTTTCTATCGACGATGAAGGCAGAGACAGCGATTTTGAATCCATTCCTTATCTCTTTTGACAACGAGAGGTATTCTATAAAAACATTTATTCCATTTTCTTGATCTATGACCCTTGCTGTTGCTTTGATTTTATAAACAACTAATTTTTCTTTCTCTGATTAATAATTCAAAGTTTCTATTGGTGACTGATAGTGAAATGTCAATTCTCGGGATAAAATAATAAATTTGAACTTTATTATTCAAAATGATATGTTCTAATTTGTGTTAACAATTCCTACAATGTGAAAGGTAAACTGTGAAGTAGTTAACTTTTTTAATGAAGAAACTAACATGATAACCACTAGACTGCAACAGTTCAATTAAAATGGAGAAAAGGAAAAGAAAAGAGGATTCTTCTCACATGATTTAATCAATTTGTGCTGTTTTGAAATCTATTTAATCTATCATGACAATGTTGTGATGAGAATATCAACTTTTGACCTATTATCCAATATGCTTTTAAAATAAAAGTAACATTTTAAAATTGATCATCTAACAGCTGTTACTCTTCGTTCTTTTTGGAGATTAATGTTAACAGGCTTTGACTGTCTTATTTCAGTTCTTGATATGATCAATTTTGATGAAAATGTGTCCTATTTTTTACTTTGTGATATAATACCAAAAGGTGTCATGAGAGAGATATTGGAATGAAATGAGGAATGGGTGAAAAAAAGAACAGAGACAAACACAAAAAGAGAGGAGAGAAAAAATGGTGGGAAAGGAGAAGGGATAAAAAGAGAAATTGTAATGGGATATCAATTAATAGAATATTATTCAGAGAATTTCAAACAAACTACATGAAGTTTCTATTTATAGGATTGTGAGTTCTAGAACTTTGAAACTGCTACAACTCTACTTATTACGTGCTAAAAAGATAATAGTAATTCTTTCATTTCTAACTAATAGATAAAGTTTTGACTTAAAAAATAAAAAAAAAGAAGGGATGAAGTGCTGATCAAAAGAATGAAAGAGTTGATTAGGAAGAAAATTTCAAAATCGCAAAGTACCTTTGTGCATAGGAGACAAATTATAGATGTCGTTTTGATTGTAAGTGCCTTGATCTAAGAAGAAGTCAAAGGTGTGTGGGATTAATTTGCAAGTTGCTTTTAGAAAAATCATTTGACCATGACATTGTGTTTTTGTTCTTAATTCTTTGTGTTGCTAAAGGCTCATCTAAGATGCACTTAAATCTTGAAGCTAGATGAACTCCGGGCAGGTGCTTTCCCTCACTTAGGTTGCACCCGTTCCAGTATCGAAGTGCTAGAGTGTTTACCTCATAGCGAATAGGCTCTATCTTGAAGAAAGTGGCGGTAAACGATAAGTATAATGGACAAAGAGATATATTAATTGTTAAGGAAACATTATAAATGAATTATTGGGTAGAACAATTCAAAAATTTAATCTCAGAGATCTCTCTTTAAGAAAAAATTAATATAAGATAACTAGTCATTTAACCTGTATTAGAATCTTAAAACTGCATTTTGCATCTTTGTCGAATTTTCTATGGGTTTTAAAACTTAAGTTATGTATTTGTTTTTTCATATATTTAAGCTAACTGTATAGGTTTTCAGTTATTTTGCGTATTGTGCTGATTGACAAGCACAAGATGTAAGACCTAAGAAGAGATTTAGAACGAGAGAGAGAGAGAGAGAGAGAGAGAGAGAGAGAGAGAGAGAGAGAGAGAGAGAGTATGAATGAATGAATGTTTTTTTTAATAACCATGAATGAATGAATGTGTCACAGTATAATCACCTCCTTAAAAGTTAATCCTTACCAACCACCTATTAGTTGACAACTTAACCACTTATAACAGATTCTAATAACCTAACAGAAAGTATGAAAAGACTGAAATATCCTCCTCTTAAGTTTGGTATATAACAAATACTCCCCCTATCAAAGTCCTTGACCTCAAGGACAGAAGTGACAACTGTTGTTGGAGAGAGTGAGATCCACCTATGTACTGTCGTCAGAAGGATAGTTGAACCATTTCACCAAATGTTGAGTCACCATTTTTTCCACCTTTGGGAATCAATCTAATGTCCATCATAGTTTTAGGCTCCAATATAACATAACCATGGGAAGAGAGGGTTATGTGCAGTGCAAGTGTAACGGGTTTGTCTCTAATGTGCCTCTTCAGTGGGACACATGAAAAGTGTTGTGGATCGTGGCCTGTTGGAGAAATTGAAGCTGATAAGCAACTGAGTAAACCTTCTTTAGGATCAAGAAAGGGCCAAATGATTGGGATTCAGCTTGTGATATGGATGACACCTCATGAGCATCTACCTGTAGGATTTCGTCTTGACAAATACCTACTCCCCAACTGCAAACACCCTGGGAGATCTGGTCTTGTTTGTATGATTCTTATCCTGGACTGAGCTAGTAACAAATGATGTTTTAGTAGTCTGATGTTGCTTTCTCTAGCTTGAAGGTTATTGTCTAGTATTAGAATAGGAATAGGTAAATACAATCCTACTTAGAAGAAGAAAAGAATAGGAATAGTAGTAGGAATGAAAATAGTTAATAGTATCCTACTTGGTAAAGGATCTTATTATAGTGTCCTAGTTGGAAGGAGTCTAATGTAGTGTCTATAAATAGGGTCTCAATATATGATCTTGGTAGAAAATCAACATAAGCTTTTGTTGCCAGTGGTCGGCTATGATTCATATTGCTCGTCTGGCTATTGGTTATGTTAACAAAAGTAGGTTAAATTTTGTATGAATGAATTCTATATTTAGGCGAAGAAAACTTAGTCAAAGAGATCATCGTGCCTGGCTTTCGAGGGCTATTTTATGTCAACCCCGTATTCGTCAATGTTTGTGTGACACCGTGCCATCATTCTGGTGACTACTTTCTTATATCTAATTTGTGTAGCACCATGCTATCTTTTCGCTGACTACTTTTTCATATTTAATTGTAGCATCGTGCCATCTTTCCAGCAACTACTTTCTTAAATTTTATTTGCGTAGGGTCGTGCTATCATTCCGACCTTACCCATATAATTCTTTCTTTGTAGGATTGTGCCATCATTCTCTCAGATTGTGATCACTTTCAACCATCAAATCTAGTGTTTTGCGTTTGAGCATGTTTCTGTCAGTTTTACAGTGACTTTCTTGTTTAAGATCTGCTTATCTCTTAGTTTTGACACAATCCAAATATTTTATATCAGATTTGGAGAACTTTCCCGCAACCATTGCATTATTTCCAACAAATTTGAGTTTTCATGCAATGTTTTCTTTTAACTTCAGATTTATTGTTGCAAAAAAAAAAAACAAAAACCTCAGATATTTGGGTAGGTCGGATGACTATCGTATTTTCTCTCTATGGCTAAAATAGCATATGTCTGTCTTTTTTCTATCTATGGTTGTCATTCTTTATTGGTCTTTTAATCTATTAGACATTGAAAATGTTCTTCTCAACGTCAAGGAAGAAGTGTATATGGAGCAATCATCTAATTTGGTTGCTTAGGGGGAGTTTGGTAGCCTTGTATGTCGTTTGTAATTCACTCTATGGTATGAAACATTCTTCTAAGCTTGGTTGAGAAGTTCAATATTGCAATTCAGGAATTTATCACATTGTATTTTATCGATATTATGCATCAAATCTAATATTTCATGAGTAGACTAAGCACACTGAGATTGATTGTCAATTTTGTGAAGTCGAATGATCAACTTGCAAAAATCTCATGCAGCTCTTCAGCAATCTTCATATTAATTACATTTGTATTTGTGACAAGCCAGGTACATATGATATATATGCACTGGCTTGAGGAGGAGTGTTAGAATAGGAATAGATAAACACAATTCTAATTAGAAGAAGAATTAGAATAGGAATAGTAGTAGGAATAGAAATAGTAAATAGCATCCTACTTGGTAAAGGATCGTATTATAGTGCCATAATAAAAAAAGAAGTCTAATATAGTGTCTATAAATAGGGTCTTAATATGCACAATTCAATAATTTTTTTTTTGTTTCTCACATCTACCATGTTCACCATCGAAATATGAGCTACATGTGGCAAATAAGTGGGGGACTTTCTGACCATACATCACCTCAAAAGGGATCATTTCGATAGCACAGTGATAGGTGGTGTTATACCATCACTCAGCTAAAGGTGGTCAATGCACCTAGTCCTTAGATCTGTTACTACACATTTGTTCACAGCTTTAGTTTTGCCATCTCACTGTGGATGGGTGGAGTGATGTAGTTGAACTACATCAAACCTCCCCGACTGCAAACAAAGCTTGTCAGAACTTACTCTGAAAGACCACGTCCTTGTCACTGACTATTGTCTGTGGTAGTCCATGCAAGTTGTAGGTTGTCTAAAAACAGCTGAGCTGCAGAACTGCTGACCCTAACTAATGTGTGTTCTGACTGCTTGGGTAGGGTTAAAGTTTCATACACTACAGATAACCAATGCTTAATTACAGCTGATCACTCAACTCATCTCTGAGCCTTTATCCCATCCTGTGTACATGTTGAAGTATTGGAGTGTTGTATAGGAAAGATTGTAGTTGGAGTCGACAAAGAACTGAGGAATGAGATCTTACAGTATCTGTGTGAGAGTTCCATAGGAGGGCATTCAGGGATGTCTGCCACTCTATATAAGGTAGATCAGCTCTATTATTAGAAGAAGATGAAGGAGATGTCCATGTATATGTGAAGAAATGTGAAAAATAATAGAAATGTAAAGGAGAAAATGTCGATGCTCCTGGACTGCTGCTGCCTCTTCCCATACCAAAGAAGGTAAGCCAATACATCAGCCTAGACTTCATTGAGGGACTTCCAAAAGCTCACAACAAATTTGTTAGCTTTGTGGTGGTGGATGGGTTGAGTAAATATGACCTTTCAGGAGCTTGGTACATCCTTACAAGACAGTGCATCAGCTGCTAGGTTCTATATGCGTTTCTTGTATATGATAGTATAGTCATAACCCATAAGCTTTGCAACAGATTTCTGCTGATTAGGAGTTGATATTCCCTGTTCCAATAAATACATTTGTGGTTGGTGGTCAGTCTTGATTAGGAAGTGTCTGCAAGTAAGGCCTCCCCTTGTCTATAGCCTCCACTATGCCAACATCTCATTCTCATAAACTGAAAGGATGATGTGTTTGGGACTAAGAGCTTTACTCATACAAGCTAGAGGGTGGCCATCCTGCATCAACACAATGCCTATCCCATGCCTAGAAGCATCAATATCCACTACAAACTCCTGTGAGAAGTCAAACAGTGCAAGCAGAGGAATGGTGTCCATTGGTGCCTTAAGCTGTTCAAAGGCATTAGTTATTGAAGTGACCATTCAAACCTGTCCTCCTTCAGTGGTCTGGCCAATAGCCCATAGCTTCGAACAAATCTCCTTTAACAACCAGTTAGTCCCAAGAAACTCCTGAGTTCTTTAACAAGGAGCAGGCCACTCCATCACCACTCTGATTTTGTCTGGGTCAGCATTCACTCCCTGTTGTGTAATGACCCAGATAATCCACTTCAGTCTTCCCTAAAGAGCACTTCTTAAGTTTAACAAATAAACTATGTGCTTTCAACACATCAAAGGTCTGCTTCATGTGTTTCAGATGATCAGCCCAAGAAAAACAGTATATCAAAATATCATCGAAGAATACTAAAAAGTGAACTTCCTCAAATAAGGGTGGAATATAGAATTCATTAAGCCCTGAAAGGTGGAGGGGGAATTGGTCAATCCAAATGGCATTTCTATAAACTTATAATGGCCATTATGGGATCTACAGGCTGTCTTCTCAATATCCTGCTCAACCATCCTAATCTGATGGTAACCAGTCCTTAAATCCAGTGCATTCAGTAACTCGTCTATAGCAGGTATACGGAATTTGTCCTTCACTACTGTCATTTAATTTTCTACAATGAATGCAAAGTCTCTATGTCCCATCTTTCTCCCTAACCATAACAATAGGAGAAGAAAATGGACTTCTACATGGCCTGATTACTCATCTTTCCAGCATTTCAGTAATCATCTTCTCGATTTCATCATTTTGGCTGGCTGCATATCTGTAGGGCCTAACATTAACAGGTGTGATGCCTTCCTTCAGCACAATCTTGTGGTCATGATCTCTTATGAGGAGGCAACCTGTTTGGCACTTCAAAATGAGATTATGCTGCTTCTGTATTTCCTGCATTTCAGCAGGAGCTTCTGTTCCCTTATTCTTCATGTTGCAATATCCTGTTGACTGGATGAAGGCCACTGACATCATGCTAATCTTACTAGTTTTGCCAATTTTTTCTGCATCTTGGCATCTACCACCACCCTGAAAGTTCCGGGATGACTAATGTTCCACCTTAAATTCCCCAAAGTAATGAGCCACCATATGCCCAATACCCCATCAGCTCCACCCAATGGAATAACCAATGTACCAGCTTGGAACCTCACCCCTTGCAACTTTCAATGCTCCTCTTTGCTCAAGATAGAACTGTGAACCTTGCTACCATCTTCTATAACCACAGAAAAAGGTGTAATGAACTCTAGCTTACACCCTAATCTCTTGGCTGTAGCTAAGTCCATAAATTGTGTGTAGAGCTAGAATCCACAAGGACATGGACCTGTTTCCCCTTGACTGAACTTTTCACCCTTATGGTTCTACAGTCACTGGTCCCATCCAATGCATGCACAAATACTTGAGCCTTAATGATGGATCTCCACTTTGCTCTTCTCCCTCCTACTCTGCTTCTTTCTCCTCATCTTCAATCTCCAGTATGAACAACTGCTTTCTTCTTTTGAGTCTGTGATTAGGCATGTATTTTTCACCACACCAATAGCAAATATTTGAGACCCTTTTCATTCATCTCAGCAGCTGATAACTTTCTTGATCCAGTGATTGTCGACTTATTCCCAAACTTAATGTTTTTTACTCCATTCCCTCGTGACTGATTTCCCCAAGAATTGTGAGGATTTAGGAAGAGTATAGGTCGTGAATTTCTCGCGAAAGCTTGTGTATGTCTATGTTGCAGCTTCAAGGACTACTAAGCAAATTTGGCTTGGTTGTAAGTCTTAATCAATGTTCTAGGCCCCAACATCCTTACTTGTACCTCTACTCCTGACTTCAAACTAGTCATTGGTGCATGGATGAAGTGGACATTATTTATAGTGCATCAGTTTAGAGGATTATCAGGAATTTATGGCCAACTCTGTACAGCCATACCTACTAGAAATTGGGAAATGGTATCAAAATCAGGCTCTGGAAAAAGCATGGGATGACCAGGAGCCCCTGATGGCCACCTTTCCTGACTTGTTTTCCATAGTGGCAGATACATGGACTCCACAGGGATGGGAAATATGTTTCAGATGGCAGATACATGTACTCCACAAGGATGGGAAATATGTTTCAGAGGAGATTTAAATGATTGGGAAGTGGATAGGGTGGCTAAGCAATTACTGAAAGCATTTCATGGGCACTACCCCAACCCCTGATGCAATCAAGTGGAAGCATAACAATGACGGAAGAATTACTGTGAATAGTGTGGATAAAATGGAGTGTTGAGGCAACCTAAATGCAGGACTGGCCCCTGGAAAAATGTGTGGAAATGTCTGGTACCAACCGAGATCAAATGTTCACCTGGGTGGTTATCAGAAGAGCCTGCCTTACTCATGAAGCGTTACAAATGAGGGGTTTTCAAAGAATCAAGATGTTTCCTATGAGGCTGCAGATACAAACAGTCATCTGTTCCTACATTGCAAAGTGACTTAATTGATATGGTCCTCTTTTTTAGTCTCAGAGGTATCAGGTGGTCAATGCCAGAACATACAACAGACCTCTTAAGCTCCTAAGATCCTTGACCAGGAGGGGGAAAGCAAAACCCAAAGGAGATGATGGAGAGCAACTCCTTTCATGCATATGGTGGACATTGTGGAGGGAAAACATGGGAAGGTTTTGAAGATAGATTTAATCCTACCCGGAAAATTAAGTGAAACTGTATTCTGAGCTTCTATTTTTGGTGTAAAGAAGCAAATGTAGAGGAAGTTGATCACTTAGTCTTCTAGGGACTCTGTAACTACCCTATGTCTTACACAATAATTATTCATAATTTTTTGGAGGCCTCCAGCATGTCCTTAATGCTGGGGAGTACAACTTACCAGTTCTAAAAAAAAGAAAAGAAAGCCTGTCTCACACAAGTTTTTGCCGAGAAAGGAGCTCAACTTATGCAGAAGCTTTATGCAGTGGAGATGCTGAAACAGTAAATTGTTAACTTCTCCATTGTTCTGCTACCTGGCAGATCTTTGGTTTGTTTCTAAATCTGTTTGGGGTACTGTCGGTAATTACAAATTATACAAAACAGGCCTCGGAGTGTACACAAGGAAAAAGATGAGTAAGGGAATGAAAGCAATATATTGGATGCTGGTCCTTGTTACATTCTGTGGACCATTTGGTGTGAAAGGAATTAGAGATGCTTTTGAGGGAAAGAATGAGGCTATACAATTTATATTTTGATAAAGGAGGCTTTACAATTCATAAAGTACAGATACTTAACAGTTTTTCTGTTTGGCTTAAAATGCAGTAAATGAGTTTGGCTCTATTTTAGGCTCATGGCCTTAAAGTGCTAGGAGGAGTTTGTAATTTAAGTTACGTGTAACTTAGCACCTACTTGGTGTTGTTTGATAAGTATTATCAAGTGATGACAATATCATGATCTACTTATTCTCTTCTGACTGGAGAAAATTCGATATGATGGGTGAGATTCTTAATGTGACTCTCAGGACGTGAATTAGAATATGGTTGTCGATCTGTTCATTGAATCAGGTACTTGAGCAAACCACCATCTGAAGTAGATGAACAGCTTAGGCAATGAGTGGCCACGTAACATTGATGGCAATAAAGAATGCAAAGAGTATATTTGTGTGAGCATAGGAACTTCTGTTCCAGTACCAGATTGATATTGTGCTGAGAATTGTTAAGGAAGAAAGGGAAGAGGAGAGATGAAAAATGGGAAGAAGGGAGAAGAATAGAAAGGGAAGAAAGAGAGAAAGGAGAGGGGGGAAAAGTAGGAGGAGGAAACGGATGGATAAGGGACAGAGAATTGTTTGATTTATTGATAAAAATAATAATAAAAGTTTGGGCATAAAAACCTGTTTACGAAGAGGTATACCAAAGACTGGAGACCTACAAAAAGATATGGTCCTCTACATAGACAAAAATATTAATCTACTAAATCAATTCAATAAATATTCTTCAAGTAATTTAAGTAAAGAATATGAAGGTCCTATATACATATATATATATATGATCGGGAATTTTAAAGAAATGAAAGTCATTGAAACTACTAGAGCTCCATCCCTAACAAAAAAAAAATTAAGACTTAAGTATATTTTTAAATATATAAGATATATCTTTATTTTATTTCTAACTAGTAAAAGAGGATACGTAATATCAAGTGATAAGTGTATCATCACATCTTTAATATGCTACTGGGAATTCTGCTTGTACAGATTTTTGTTTCCACAAACTATTCCTTGATTTTTTTCACGAAGAGATATCAGTGTTAACAGGGATGCTTATGGATTCACTGTACGGCCTCAGCATGTACAAAGATACCGTGAATATGTTAATATCTATAAGGTACTTTTTTCATCATTGTTATTTTACTAGTTAATATCCTGTTTATTCTTTTTGAGAAATAGACAGGAGACCCCCTTGGGTTTTTGGGGTGTGTGTGTGTGCAGACTAAAATAGATAATTTCTCCATAATTAGCTGAAGTGAAGTTCCAAATATCTTCATTTTACTGTATATCTTCCACACTTCTCAGCAATCTAGCAGCAAATATTTCCTCATTATCTCACTCTGTATGCATTTCTTTTCAAGGAAGAAGAGGAAGAGAGATCTGATAGGTGGAAGGATTTTTTGGAGCGTCAAGCGGAGTCTGCTGAGTTGCCCATACATGGGATATCTTCAGAGAAAAGTTCTACTAATCCTGGTGCTGAATCAATTGCTCAGGAGGTAAGTTGTGATGCACAAAATGGAGACGAAGGTAAACCTGAAAGCATAACAGAGAAGGATGACACATTGATCTCTGTAGTGAGGAAAATTTGTCAGGGTCAAATATGGACTGAAATTAGACCGTCTCTACATGCTGTTGAGGATATGATGAGCATTCGTGTAAAAAAGAAAGTGAACTTAGCCAAACAGGAGCAACATTCTGGTCCACGGAAGCCCCTTCGTGCAATTGAAGAGTCTAGACCCACAAAGGAGTATCAGAGGAGGACTCAGAAGATGAGTTTTATGATATGGAGAGATCAGAATCCTTGGACAAATCTGAATTAGATTCAATGCAAGACATCCCTTTAAATGATACTGTTACCCAATTGTCTTATACTAGTCAAGAGTCTTTGCCTCCTTGGAAAGAAGAATTGGAATGTCTTGTTCAGGGTGGAGTACCCATGGATCTCAGGGGAGAGGTACATATAATCTTTTGAAATTTCCTTATGATTGTGTTCTTTAAAGTTATATGAGTTCATGCACTATCTTTATTCACGTAAGCTTCATATTGGAATATTAGGTTTGGCAAGCCTTTGTGGGTGTGAGGGCACGCAGAGTGGAGACCTATTATCAAGATTTGCTTGCGTTAGGATCTAGGTCAGGTGATAATAATAGTGTGGAATCTGAAGACTATGGAAGTTCTGTTAATGAAAGCATGGATTCTGTACGTCTACCTGAGAAATGGAGAGGGCAGATTGAGAAGGTCATTGAATGTGCTATATGTCAACTATTCTTTTTAGTACCTTTTATATTCTATGTTACTGCTGGTTTGTCCATTCTGGGTCCAATCTTATCTTGCTGTTTTATTGCAGGATCTGCCATGGACATTTCCTGGACATCCTGCTCTAGACGAGACGGAAGAAATGCTTTAAGGTGTTTACTTACAGCCTATGCTTGACACAATCCCTCAGTTGGCTATTGTCAGGTATTTAGTTATCATATTGCCTGTTATATTTACTCGTCTTTTTCTCCGTTTTCTTCCCTCAGTGTTTTGAAAATTGCTTGGAAGATAGTCGTGTTTGTTAAGATCCTTGAAATTCTATTTGACCATGAGACCAGAAGAAAATTAGGTTACCAACATTACAAGTTTGTTGTTGATTCAGTTTTGGCGTTTATTTTACCATAAGCGGGATTGTGTTTATGGAGGATAAAAAAAAATTAATAGTTCTTCTTTAATCATCTCTTTGGTAAGTTAGGTAATTTTACATTTTCAAAAAGGATAAGGTAATAATTATGCAAGTACCAAGGAGGTCCCAAAAACAGCACAGATTGTTAAGGTCCTGTGTAGTCAGAGACTCAAATAGATACTGTATCTAATGTACTAGTTACAATTTTTTCCTTCAACCAAAACACTAATTTTTGGATACAACTGAATTTGACATGTATAAAAAGTATCCTTTCTTCCTTCAAAGCAGCCACACTGTCTCTGCGATACAGATAGGGATGCATCTTGTATTGCCTCTTCTTCACAGATGTTGTGCCTGTCGACCACATAATAAACCTCTAAAAGCTTGTGGCATTTTCCAATGGATCCCCACAGACATCCAAGAAAACCCCCCAGATCTGCCAAGTTTGGTAGCTATGCAAGTGTCAGTCATCTACTGTTTTTGAGGAATTCTCATAAAGAAAGCATCTACAGCATACGCGTAAACCTCTCTTTTGAAGTCTTTCTTGTTGGGACCGCGTGCGCCCGCACCCAACCCCGCATTAGTATGATATTGTCCGCTTTGGGCCAAGCCCTCATGGATTTGTTTTTGGGCATTTCCCAAAAGGCCTCATACTAATGGGATTGGGTTCACCCTTATAAATTGCTCCAATTTT
>JAOTQR010065673.1:0-13608 GCA_025774065.1 Solanum ossicruentum | reverse complement strand
AGGCTAGAAGAAAGAGTATAATGTTCTACTTAACCAATGTGGGATATATTTCATTTCCCACTTCTATACAAATAACATCTATACCAGAATCAGTCCAATGTACGATTGTATCATAAGTATCCTGAACAATTTAGCCCATCAGAATCAAATCTAATACTAAATTCAATCCACAGTATGGTATATAATTGACAACAACTTTACAAGCAACATATCACAGTAGCATCAGGCTACACATTCATACAGATAAGAGTTAATCAAGAATACATACCTGTCTCAGGACATCATATACCCAGCCTTTACCAGACTTTATCGTAGTTTTATAGTGCCAGAACTCAGCTACTATAGTGGTCACAGCTAGTATAATCCATAACAACCACAAGTATCCCAAAACAATTGTAGTTACCCTATATACTAAGTGCAACGACTATCCAGGAAGACACGTGTTAACGAATCATGATAACGGTATTAAAATGCATAGTAAGAAATATAACTAACAATCAGCTTTATGACATATATACATATCTTACTCATGACTTCCAACCACAAACAACTTCTAATATACATGTATTTCAGCTCAGTCTACAGGTAAGAAAAGCCTAGCCTACCTGAAAAGCGAATCTACGTGCTCCGGAGCAGTCCACGTGAGTTTTACCATGTCTGACCACCTCCAAATGCTGTTCAACTATTAAAATATGAATCACAACATAAAAACGGCTACTTTGATGACAACATCCCAAGAAATGGAAGAGAATAAGTCAATTGCGACAAAAATGGAGAAAATAGGGCACAACCAAAATACCAAACCAACCCTTATAAAATAATCCTTACGTCACCCCAAGTCTATAGCCAAAACTTGAGCTCAAAATAAGGCTCAGAATAATCAGAAACCGCCCAAAAACAAATGACGTTTCTAATCGAAAGCAACGTATATGTACAACGACTTTTGCATCAAATTTCTCAAAAATATGACCAAATTAACATAATCCAAATTTATCACAACTTAGGTCTCAAAAATTAGTACAATTTAGATCCAAATTTCACTTAATTCTAATAAGAAACTGTCGAGATATCATATTTCGAATTTTTTTGAAAAATCAAATAACGTGACCAACAAATAAATCATCATTTTTGCATCAAATGGAGCTCTATCAATTAATTCCAAAATTACCATGATGTGCGCCTCGCAAAAGTACACAAAATAGACCTAAATTTTACCAATATCAAATTCAAAACGAATAAGAAATTGCAACTCGAATTTTTCGAAACCGTACTTCAAATACAAGAAACAAGAATTTTTACCTCAAACGACGTGTCTAAAATAATTTTTGACACTACCACAATGTTCTCATCGGAAAATACACGAGTTGGCCTTTTGAATAATTAAAATCAAGTCAAAAACGAGGGAAATATTGTAAACGTACTTCTCTGTACATTTTCTAGTCACATACATATACATCCTCTCTTTTCCATTTCTTTAAGTCTAAACTGCCTGCCATGTGGCGGTATCAGGCTAGGCCATGTCACCCACGCCACCTTTAACCTTCAAGGACTGCTCAAACTTAATTTCGATGTTTAGCCTCATCCAAAGTCACAAAATTACAATACTTATATCAAATCTGATCAGAAATGGCATTATAGACCCAATGGTGTAGTCAAAATTCCCATTGGAGGATGTTTTATTTCAATGTAAGTACCATTTCCCAATATCAAAGTTTATCAAAGGGGACAAAATATACTTAGAAGCCCCAAAGACTAAACGATAGGTCCTCCTGGACCAAACTCGACATTACCGATCCAATGGTGTGGTCAGAATTCTATTTGGGACACGTTTACCAATGACATCAACTATTAACCCATTCTGACAGCTAAATTTGCAAAACTTGATATAATAACATCGGATATGCTCCTTGCCTAAATTGGTCGTTCCGAAGCTGATGAAATCGTCAGAATGCCACTTTGAGGTCATTTAGTAGGACTTTACCCAAAAGTTTATTTGACGGTTATTATGTCTTACTTAACTCAAAAAATGATATAATTATCAGATGATTCACCGAACGACTAAACAATCAGTGCCAATAAGTCATAGTTAACCTGCAGTCACTGTACAAATGCTCAAATTGATAAAATATTCGTGTAACCATAGAAATAACCTAGAGGATCATCACAACATCCCCCACTAATAGAACTTTCGTCTGCGAAAGTAAGAATGAAGTCGTATTTGAAGACTCCCATCCAAACCACATAAGCATGCCAACCTCGAACTCACAATAGATAGTGAATACAATAGTCATAAGCATGCTCATCATAAGGCAATAGTCCTAGCTGCTCCAGCTAATCAGAAATATAATTACCTATCAGTATGCAATCGAGAATCAATATAACAATCTATAAGGGATCCTCAGAAGAACAACCCCTCAGCCCATCAACTCAATCTACTAACACATAACAGGACATCAATAGCTAAACATATGTGCCTTTGGCATACTAGCCGATACACAACCAGTCACAATTATCCCCAACTGTAGTTATATTCCATGTATACACGCTTTACCTTGCTTCCCGTTCCCCTATGCAAGCAATCCTTAAACTTAACCCCAGTTGGTTTCCCGGTTCATTGATACTAACCCATTTACATGCAATAGCTAATGTAATTCCACCACAAAGGCCTGGCCTCTTTTCTTTTGTTGTTCAATCAATCAATCACAGTAACACTAGTACTCATAAGTGTGATAAGTAGTCAGCCCATCATCCCAATATAACAACTTATTGACGTAATGATCATTAGTAGCTTCAAAATGACAATAGGTATCCACAACGCAACAGGTGATTCACATACCAATCACCCGTACCCTCACAACCATCATATATTTAGAACCACATCAAATACACAATATATTACACACTGGGAGACTCCTTATATATTCTTTCATACACAGGTATATGTCACATTTTCCATCACAGTGCCCAATCAAATATTAACATTCAGTTGCAAGTGAAGTACCACGAGTGAAGAAGATAAAATAATAGTAATCACATACTTGCTAGCCCCAAAATCAGTTAATCAGAATTATAGCAAATCAATGTTATATAACTCATAGTCAACCTCCCTAATCCAACCTAACACATATCGTCCCAACTGTCTAAGGATGTCCAATTGTTTCAACATCTAACATCTCAACCCCAGCAATATAGTACTAATCAAATCAAGCCTAGCAAGTAGGAGCCTCAACGGGTCCACCAAAACAATGAGATCAGTACAACCAAGTTATCAGATTGGTACACACAACAGAGACTTTAATTAAGCCAACAATATAATCAGAATCTTGTAATATCCATACCGAGTCCAAATGCAATTTTTCAGGATATCCTCCGCCTGGTCTCAATTAACAATAGTCTAATCTTTGCATCAACACAACATCCCTATCTAGCTGCAATCTGGCAAATCAGTAAAAGGCATGCCTGGCAACTCACAGCTACTGGAAATCATTCTACTATAAAAATCTCAATTACCACATCACTATCATGAAGCGTCATACACCTGATCCCCCACTAATAAAAGAGATCTTCCACTACCTCAATAGCTGACCCAGGATAAAAGAAGCTTAGAGCCCATACCCAAGCAGATGTTAAGCTAAGCAATGCAGCTGGCAATGTAAAATCATAACTCAAATATAAGACAATCCAACAAAATGATCAACATCACCACTGTCAAGCATGTCCAGGAATCCAAACAACATAATCCTAGCCAACTGACAATTACAATAAGTCACTAGGGCAGCCGACAACTCAGTTGATAATGCAACAGTGTCCCATCCAACAATACACAATCGAATCCAGCCCCTGGGCATAACATTTATCTCATAATCCAGTGACCAAGGAATAAGGTGGATTATATATCAACATAATCATCACAATAGGATCATGACCACAGAGGGCACAAGGTTTAGCCAGGGGTATAACTGATAGTCAGCCTCTCAAATACCATATAATTCTTGTATCAGACTACCCACTTCAGTAATCAAATAGCAAAAGGATCACATGTATAAATAATAGGGTTTTGGCTTATAATTAGCCTCATAGCACGGTACGGTCATAGCATAAGTGACAGTTACTCAGAATCCCACCAGGTATAACATACTCATCCGCATAGGGAAACCTAATGAGTCAGACTAGTGGTCAAATAATCGAATATGAATATGCAAAGAGCATCAATGCTTGATATTAGCTCTCTCTATGCAGCACACGGGCGAAAGGGCGAATCAAATAAGGTTTCGGGAAGTCAATGAACTATTGGTGATATCACATGACCAGAATCAATAACAAAAGAAGTTTCCTAAACATCCGATAGGCTCCTAGAGATAAGTCACGGACGTCTCCATACCCATCAATAGGACTATAATAGACGGTGGATCTGTACAGATGAGACCAGTGAACCTTAAGCTTTGATACCATCTTGTCACAACCCCATCCCAGTCATGATGGCACCAGCTAGATCCTACCTCAAGCCAGTTACCCAAGCCATGGGTACCTGTCCTATGCATACAAACCCCACTAGGCATACAATTTATGCATACAAACCCCACTATATATACAAGGCCAGTGTCTGAATACAAAAGACGGCGTAAAAAAGGAGGAGACTGCAGAATATCCAGAGTTGCTGATGCTCACCAATGTCTCCTAAATCGCCTGAAAACCCCTAACTTATAGATTGTTGCTAATACCTGGACCTACATCATGGGAAGATGCAAAAATGTAGGGGTGAGTACCGGTAACAGGCACCTAGTAGGCACCATCGGTCGACCGAATGAAGTGTTGTAAATATAAAAGACTCAAATATAGAGAATTGTAGTAAATATAGTAAATCAAAACTCTGATCACGAAGTAAGCATGTATAGAGAATCACCGAACCCCAACTGAACCAACTCAAGTAGTGTGCAATGATACTAACTGATGAAACACGAGTAGGCCCAAACTACAACTATCACCGGACAGAGACATAGTGTTGCATGCAGGTGCAAGGCCCTAATATCTATGTATGTACACCGACTGGGCCCCCATAAGCCTAGAAGGCCTACCCATGCAAATCTAACTGATAGAATCACCACGGAACTCACAAAACCACCACGAAACCTAATTCCCTATATCACATGATCCAAAGTCATTTATACATGGGTGTAAGGCCCTATTATCTAAACCCGGATGCCCCTTGAGCCCTCATAAGCCCAGAGGGTACACCTACGCACAATCAGGGTGTGTATAGGTATATGGATCCACAGGTAATCAACCGGGTCTTCGACCCATCTAGTAACTAGTATCACATGGGACCTCGAACCCCTAATAGTCACACGAGGCCTCGAACCCCCTTTTCGACCTGGCCTCTAGTCGGGGTAGTCAGCCAGGGTTAGATAGTCGGACAATATATATAACAGTGGGACGTATCCCCTAGGAGAAAGAGTCCCCCTAACACAATCAATAGGGCCTCGAACCAAAGAATAATCAACTGGGCTTTCAAACCCAGGAATGGTCAACTGGGCCTCGAACCAAAGAATAATCAACTAGGCCTCGAACCCAGGAGTAGTTAACTTGGCCTCAAACCCAGGAATAATCAACTGATGCTCGGACCTCAGAATCAGTATCCGCCACCCAGTATCTCAGTCATGGTCACCGGACTCGGACCACGGGGCACGACTCTCGGGCCTCAGATACTCGGACATGACCATCGGAGCTCGAATAGCGACGGGGAGCATCATCTAGGCTCGAGGTATCAAAATAATCCCTCACTCAACTAATTTGTCCAGATCCAAAACTCCAAGGTCATATTCTGCCCAAAGTGAACGTAGGCAACAACACTTACAACATATATACATCCCATACCATCCAACCCACACAATAATATGCCATTATCCCTCAAATAATAGTAGCTAACCCAGCTTCTAATAAGGATAACAAATGCACAAGGACTAACAACTATATACAGAAGTATATGCCTCACAGACTAATATAGGGCCATGCCCACCTAAAGCCAAATACACCACGTTCCGATCAACCATCAGTATCTCGAGTATATAAGGGTCTCGAACCAAGAAAAATCAACCAGCGGGGCCTAGCCCCAAATATGTAGTCATTGGGGTCTCAGACCCAAAATGTAACCAATAGGTATACCATAAGTATCCAGAATAACCAAGTCTAGTAAAGTCATATCTATAACAGAATCAGTCCAATGTAAAACTATATCATAGGTATCCCGAACAATTTAGCCCAATCGGAATCATATCTAATACTAGAGTCAATCCATAGTATGGTGTGTAATCAACAATAGCTTCACAACCAACATATCACAGTATCATTAGGCTACACAGTCATACAAATAGGAGTTAAGCCAGAATAGATACTTGTCTCAGGGCATCACATACCAACCCTTTACCAGGCGTTATCGTAGTTCTATAGTGCCAGAACTCAGCTACTATAGTGGTCATAGTTAGTATAATTCAGAACAACCACAAGTATTCCAAACCAACTGTAGTTACCCCATATACTAAGTACAACGAATATCCAGGAAGACAGGTGTTAACGAATCATGACAACAGTGTTAAAATGCATAGTAGGAAATATAACTAACAATCAGCTTCACGACATATATATATGTCTTACGCAAGACTGCCAACCACAAACAACTCCTAATATACATGTATTTCACCTCAGTCTAGAGGTAAGGAAAGTCTAGCCTACTCGAAAGGTGAATCCACGTGCTCCAGAGCAGTCTACATGAGTTTTACCCTGTCTAACCACCAACAAATACTGCTTAACTGTTAAAATATGAAACACAACATAAACACAACTACTTTGACTACAACATCCCAAGAAACGAAGGAGAATAGGTTAATTGCGACTAAAACGGAACAAATGGGGCCCACAGTCAAAATACCAAACCAACACTCATAAAATGATCCTTATGTTACCCCAAGTCTACATCTAAAAATTGAGCTCAAAACGAGGCTCAAAATAATCAGAAACCACCCAAAAATAAATGACATTTCTTATCGAAAACAACGTATATGTACAATGACTTTCTCATCAGATTTCTCAAAAATATGACCAAATTAACAGAATCTAAATTTATCACAATGTAGGTCTCAAAAATTACTAAAATTTAAACCCAAGTTTCACTTAATTTCGATAAGAAACTGTCGAGATATCATATTTCGAATTTTTTTGAAAAAATCAAATAACGTTACCAGCAGCTAAATCATCATTTTCACCAAATGGAGCTCTATCAATTAATTCTAAAATTACCATGAGGTGCACCTCACAAAAGTACACAAAATAGACCCAAGTACCAAAATAAAATTCAAAATGGATAAAAAATTGCAATTCAAAGTTTCCAAAACCATACTTCAAAAACAGCTACAAAACAAGAATTTTTACCTCAAACGACGTGCCTAAAACAATTTTTGACATTTTCGCAATGTTCTCCTCAGAAAAATACACAAATTGGCCTTTCGAATCGTCAAAATCAAGTTTCAAGTAAATGATGCGGAGAGGGGTAGTGACATTGATTACTGAACTGCTTTTTATTGTACTTGCACCTTGAGTTTTGTTTTCCTTAATTTTTCCTAAAAGTCAAAGAAATCCTAATCCTTCTTCCCTTTTGGTTGGGTTTGATTCATCCTTTCAATTTCGATTTAGTCTAGCTCAAAATTCATAATGTTCAAAACTTTCTCGTACCTTTCTATTGAAAAATCAAATGTGGAATTTTCAGTAGCAAATTACAAAATTCAACTTTATGAAAATAGGACCAATTAACTATTGATAGAACGAGGGAAATATTGTAAACATACTTCTTTGTACGTTCTTTGGTCGCATACATATATATCCTTTCTTTTTCATTTTTTAAGTCTAAACCGCCTGCCACATGGCGGCATTAAGCTGGGCCACATCACCCACACTACCTTTAACCTTCAGCAACCACTCTGCAACCAGTCTTACTTAATTTTGATGTTCTAGCCTCATCCGAAGTCACAAAAATACAACTCTTATAGGAACTTTGATCGGAAATGGCATTCAAGACCCAACGGTATAGTCAAAATTCATATTAGAGGTCATTTTATTCCAATATGGGTCCCATTTCCCAATATCGAAGTTTATCGAAGGGGCCAAAATATACTTAGAAGCCCCAAGACTAAACGAAAGGTCCTCTTGGACTAAACTCAATGTTTTGGATCCAATGGTGAAGTCAGAATTTTCATTTGGGCATGTTTACCAATGACATCAACAATTGACCCATTTCGGCTGTTAAATTTGCAAAATTCGATATAATAACACCGGACATGCTCCTTGCCTAAATTGGTCGTTTCGGAGCTGATGAAACTGTCAAAATTCCACTCTGAGGTCATTTATTAAGACTTTACTCAAAAATTTATATTACGATTTTTATGTCTCACTTAACTCGAAAAACTATATAGTTATCGGACGATTCACCCAACGACCAAACATTCAGTGCCAATAAGTCATAATTAACCCGTGGTCACTGCACAAATGCTCAAATTAATAAAATATTCATGGAACCACAAAAATGACCTGGAGGATCATTACAATAAATATCTATGGATAATTTTTGACCACAAGTTTCAAAAGTCTTTTCCTTTTTCTTAAATATTGTATCAAGTCAAATGATGCTACATAAAATGGGATGGAGAAAGTATATTAAAAGCGTGAAGGCCCTTAGAAATGTTGTTTGAACTTTCTGCGCTTCATTAAAAGAATTTTCTTAAGATAAAATCATCTTTTCACCATTTTTGCCCTTCAGAACCTTATACATCCCATCAGTAAAGTTCTGTGGGTCTTCCTCCAACTTCGATCCCGTATATACTGGCGAGTTCATCCTCAGAAAATATCTAAGTCTGGTTGTAGCTGAGGGCTCCTGCAAGCTAGAGTTAGGAGCTTGGGAACCTTGGTTGTTCCCCTGGGAGGCCACCAACTGAGTCGGCATAGTGATGGCTCCCCTAAACTCTGCCTCGGTAGTGGGAGCTGGCTAGGGCTGAGTAAGGGCCGCCTATGGGACTCAGCAGTCCTAGCGGGGCGTCCTCGTCTCCTAGCCTCGGTCTGAACTAGGGCCTCGGGCTAAGCATTCTCAGCAGCTGGGCTAGGGGCATCTCTTTGAGTGGTGGTTTTCTTAGGCGACATTTTTTGTAAGCATAAAAAGCACGAGTTAAAATGAGATTTCCCCAAGGTTGAACTATATCGCACGAACTTAGATCATAGAAGAAAGGTAACACTTCCTAATGTCCTATAGCCTCTTGCTTATGAAGTGTGGTGCACAATACACCCATAGACAAGACTCTACTAGACACGACTTTATAGACTCCCTAGGACACTCGAACTCTATGCTCTTATACCAAGTTTGTCACACCCCGGGAGAGTATCCTAGGCGTAACTGGCACTCGAAGACTATTGCTAGTCCCCAAGCGGACCACCTAGTCTCATTGCATTCATTCAATCAAATCATATGTAGAAGATATAAAGAAATAACAAACTATCAGTAGGCTATCACAATTCCTATCATAATAAGTACGAAAGAAGCATCTCCATAGAAAGAAAAGGGGGAAAGATACACTCCCAACATGAACAATTAACCATCTATGTCTATGAAGCCTCTACAGCTATCCTCTAAGAAGGTACCATAACAGGCCATGATTCCCATGATCAGAGAAATATGCTAAAATAAAGCAAATGACATAATCATCCTCCGAATGCAGGGGAAGACTCACCACGGTCTGAAATAAGAGCTCTGAACCTCAACGATTGGGTTGCTGAAATCCTCTATCTACAGTATCTGCATCATCAAAAGATACAGCACCAAAGGGGCGTTAGTATGTAGAATATAATAAATGTAAAACGGGCTAAAAGTAAGCGAGGTAAGTAGGGTACATGGAAACATCAATTCATTTATCATTCATCTCATCTCGAAATAAGGAATAGATACCATTTCATTTAACATTCATTAAAACCCATCAATTCAGATAGACATAAGAGTACTACCAAGAGGGAACCTTATATGGGAGTTTGTCGGACCTACATCCATCACCTATGAGCTGGTGATGGTACAACAAAGCGATGTCGTTGCGGCATCCGTCCATTACCTTGCCAGGGTAGAAGGTGTACGTTAATGGATCCAAAATAGAAACAACATTAAGCTCTCTTTTGGGACTGAGGAAACATTCGTTGCTCATGGTCAATCCTCACCTACGCTGGCCATGCAGTTATGAGTGCAAGTGGGGCTCACTCTTACCCATTTCGATACTCGATACTTCTCCCATAGACTCACCATTCTCATAAACGTCAATATCCATCCTTTGTCATCATTTAGTCCCTTTCGGACTAAGACATTAATTCCTTATTCGTTCAATAACTTGAGGAGTTGGGAATATTTATTTAAGATTACATTCAACCTCTTTGAAGTTCTCAATTCATTATCATCAACCTTCAATTCGTTCAATTCAAGACCCGGGCCACAACTAACAAATATAATCATGTGATCAAGGCTCTAGACAAAATCCCTAGGTTCGTTCTTGCAGTATCAAACAAGGGAAACATGCACTTTAGGTAACAATCATACAATAACGCATAAAATCAGTAAATACAAGTAGGATGATCATCAATTTGAGATAGTATATATAAACTAAAGATGATATTCAAGAAATAAAAATAATGTTCAAGAAGTTCTTCAAGAACTACCATTCAAGACCCTTAACTACCAATTTAAAACTTAATCTATACATTGGGGCACATGGAAGAGCAATTCCATTATTTTGGGTAGCCTTTACATACCTGGGATGACGAATTACCGACTCTTTCTTCAAGAATTTAGACTTGGACCGGAAACCCCCAATCCTCTTTGTTTTTCTCCTCTCTCTCAGAACGTAGTTTTCTTAAGAAAGACGGGTTTTTGAACTCTTAATCGTAATAAAAAGTCTTTAAAACACGTTTTAGGAGTTAGGAATAGGTTGGGAAGGACCAAACTACCCTTCCCGTAATAAAAGAAACTTTTTTAAAAAACTGCATGTTGGTCCACGTCACGCTAGGGGTGCGAACTAGTACAATTTTTGACTTTTTTCAAAAATTCAATTCCCATCTAAAAAACAAAAAAAATCTAAAATTTTTAAGTGTATCTCCGCGTTCTGTCCGCGTCGTGCCAAGGACTCCGACACTGTTTTTCATTTAATTAGCAAAAATTTATTTTCGCTCCGGTTGCTCTTAAATTGGATCGAGACCATTCTCTAACTCAATTTTCCCCGTTGATCGTAAATCCAGTCTCGGATTTCCCATCAGAGCTTTGGAAGACACGTTGTGTGCACGATTACATTTTAGGAGCATTTTGATAATTTCACGGGGTGTTACAATTGACTTCTAAAATATATGGAAAGAAGTGATCAAATAAGGGTATTTAGCCGTGGAAAGACTCGTGAATCTTCCTTATTTGATAGACTTCTACTTCTTCCCTATTTGAATTAAAAAAAAATTTGTCGTCTCTAAGGAAAATTTTAATTTATCATGGGTTCTATTTAGTGATAGAATCTCTATATATATAGGAACTTTATAAATAAATAATTTATCAAATTGCTTTTATAGTGAATTATTTATCTTTTTATAAGTTCATAATTAAATTAAATTTTTCTCGCTTTGATCACACACAAAGTGCATACAACAAGACTAGTGCTATACTAAAAGCGTGAAGAGTCTTAGAAATGTTGTTTGAACTTTTTGCCCTTCACTAAAATATTCTTCTTTAGACCAAGTCATCTTTTCACATTTTCTTTAAATTCTTATTTAATTATATTTACAATATTAACTTTTATATATAGAAATAAATGATTAAAAAAAGGATTTCTAGCGGTGGAAAGACTCTTAAATCTTTCTTATTTAATAGACTTCTACTTCTTACTTATTTGAATCAAGAAAATACTCCACAACCACTAAGGAAAGTTCGAATTTACCATGATATATAGGACCTTTATGAATAAATAATTTATTAAAATTACTTTTGTGGTAAATTATTTATCTTTTTATAAGTTCATAATTTAATTTAATTTTTTTGCATAATATTTGTTAGCAGATGAGATACACATTTTGATCACGCGCAAAGCCCGTCCAACCAGACTAGTAAATTAAAAAGTATGTACATAATAAAAATATTTTTAAAAGTAAAATATAAGATAACTAATATTTGTATAGGGACCGTCAATTTCGTCAGAATACTAAGGTAACATTGTTCAATTTCGATCTATATTTAATATAAATATTTTTCCGCTGAATGCATACTTAAATTAAATTAAGAAAAAGAGAATGATGAAATATTTTATATTGTAAACGGGTAATTTACATCTAAATCTTTCTCTTATGCTATCAAAAAAGAAATTTAAAAAATAACAAAAAATTTGAAAATAAATTAATAGGGGTAGGTATGTAATTTTATAATTTTAATCCATGTAAACTAATACCCACATAACTTATTCCATCTTCTACCCCGTATAAAATTATATATAGATTTCCTCATAGATTATGTGAGTATTAGTTATGTAGAATTATTAAAATCCAACTAAACACCTATTTCAATAACTTTTGTCCAATATTTAGAAACTACTAATCAAACATGATATAAGTTATGTTGACTTTTATACTTAATACAAAACTTCTATCAAACATGATAAAAACTAATATAATTTTTTATACATGAATAACACGACTTTTATACAATAACCAAATGACCCCTGAGTCTTAACCACTTAAATTTGGGCTGAGTTTTGACGTCAAGAAAATATTGTTAAGAATACCAAGACTTTTTCTTAGAGCCTTTTTGGCATGACTCTTGGTATGCACAAAGCACTTATTTTGAAAAAAAAATATTAAGATATTTAATTAATTAGTAAAATTACTTTTAAATGAAAGAAGAAATATTCTTTTTGCTTTTGGAAATAAGTTGAAAATTTCTACTTCTTAAAAAAGTAGAAGTAGAAAATTACTTTTTTTAAGATCAAAATAAACTTACCTTGCCATATATACATATTTATCAATATATCTCTTATGTTTATTTATTTTGTGGTCATTTTTTTTGTATATAATAACTTAATTTGTGGGATAAATTTTAAATTGTACTTGATTTTAAATTATATTTAAATCATCATGTTAATATTATATCAATATTTAATTTATTTTTTAATTTATCTATATGTAGTATTGATTACAAATTTGAATAATATATTTTAATTTAATAAAAATAAAATTTCACTAAAATAGATTTGTAAATAATTTTTTAATATAAAATAATCTTAATGCCAAAAGTGCATTAATACTTATCTTTATTAGTAATTTGATTCTTAGAAAAACTTTAAAAGATTAGTTACACATAAGTATTTTTCCATTAAATTAGTCAAACATAAGTTATTTTTTTAAATACACTTTTCTGGGGAAAAACTTTAAAGAGTATTTCTAAAAATAAATTAATATGGAAGTGCTTGAGATTTGGGGATCTAGTTTTGTTAGACCCCGTAAAATATTTAATTTCAGTTAATTGGTTAATTGGAACAAAATTATGGCATAAATGGCGTAGTT
>JAOTQR010065641.1:0-13610 GCA_025774065.1 Solanum ossicruentum | reverse complement strand
CACATACCTTGACTTTGGAGAATCCTTGATGAAGATTGGAAATGGAGACTTGAAGCTTGAGTGAAATCCTTAAGATCTAGATGAGTTTTGAGACTTGAAATTTGGGGTGAAATATTAGTCTAAGTGTTTGAGAGAGTATTGGGGAATGTGTTATATGATATGAAGATAAAATATGGCTAGATATAGGTATTCTCACACATAGGAAGACTTAGGAACAAGACCCAAAAGTCTTGGGCTGAGCAAACAAAAACAGTCAACAAAATAGGCATCTTCGCGCCTAGGCCACATTGCACCAGGGGCTCGGAATGCTCTCTGGAATTTGCGTTTTGGAAAATTGAAATTGTGATTTGGTTGCTCTAATATCAGGATTAGACTCATTCCCCACTCAATCTTGCCCCGTGATCAAGAATATGAAGTTGAATTTTTAATATCACGCACGGATTTTTAGATATATGGAAATTACGATTTTGGACACTTCCAAGACACATTTTTGGGCACTTTTAGGGGTCATTTCAGTATCTCTCCCTTGGGAACATTCATCATGGAAGGTCAAAGAAGTGTACATAAGAAGAGTAATCATGAAGAAACCAGCCCCAAGAAGAATGCATAAATACACCTAAACACCATTTTCAAAAATCTCAACACAAGTGTTAAAATCCCTATGAACTTTGTCAATACAAACATGAATGCATGCAAATGACATAAGGGCTGAAACATAAGACTTGAAATTACCTAGAGGACTTAGAGTTAGTATCTTAGGCTTGAGTATAATGGAAGAGATAGGGACACATCTCTTTTGCATGTCCTCTTCGACCTCCCATGTAGCACTTTCGACTTGATTCCTCCAAGGACCTTAACGAAAGCAACATCCTTATTCCTTAGCCTCTTCACTTGCCTATCCCAGATCTCTACTAGAACCTTTTCATAAGTCAAGTTGTCTTCAATAAAACTCACAACATGCAATGAGACAATAGCATTCGGATTACCGAAACACTTCCTCAAGATAGACATATGGAAAATTGGATAAACCAAATCCAATTCACTAGGAAACTCCAACTCATAGGCCACCTTGAAAATCCTCCTCAACACCCTGTAAGGACTCACAAATCTTGGAATTAATTTACCCTTCTTACCAAAGCGGTCCACACCCTTCATGGGTGAAACCTTCAAATAGATCCAATCACCAACTTTAAATTCAATTTCCCTTCTCCTCACATCGGGATAGGACTTTTGATGACTTTGGATTGTTTTAAACCTCTCCCTAATCAACCTTACCTTTTCTATAGCCTCCATGACCAAATCCAAACCCAATGCCATCTCTCCTACTTCGAACCGCCCAACCGGCGATCTACAATGCCTACCATAGAGAGCCTCAAAAAGAGCCATACCAATGCTAGAATGATAGCTATTATTATAAGCAAATTCAATCAATGGAAGATAATCATCCCAACTACCCTTAAACTCCAAAATACAAGACCTAAGCATATCCTCAAGAGTTTTGACAGTTCTTTCGGTTTGTCCATTCGTTTGAGGGTGAAAGGTCGTACTAAGCTTTACCTTGGTCCCAAGACCCCTTTGGAATTACCTCCAAAAGTGTGAAGTAAATTGAGCACCACGATTCGATATGATAGACAAAGGAACCCCATACAACCTCACAAATTCATGAATGTACAACTTAGCATAGTCTTCAGCCCCATAAGTAGTCTTAACCTATAGGAAATGAGCCAATTTTGTCATCCTATCAACCAAAACCCAAATAGAATAAAATCCCTTTCTAGTCTTAGGGAACCCAACCACAAAGTCCATGTTAATTTCCTCCCACTTGAAGTAGGAATCTCTATGTCTTGGGTTAGGCCACCCGGCCTTTAGTGTTCGGCTTTGACTTGTTGGCAACTATGACAACTGGATATAAATTTGGAAATGTATTACTTTATACCTTCCAACCAAAACACATCCCTCGAAACTTTATACATCTTAGTAGAACCAGGGTAAATAGAATAGGAAGAAGTATGACCCTCATCAAGAATATTCTTTCTCAAATCATCAACACTAGGCTCACACAACCTACCTTGGTACCTAAAGTCACCATCTCCCCTTTGGGAAAAAACCTCCACCTTGCCCTCTTTCACCAAGGTCTTCAATTCTCACAAGGAGGAATCAAGATCCTGCTTTGCCATTACCTCATCAACCAAGGAAGATTTTGAACCATCAACAATCATAATACCATCATTATCAATCTCTTCCAACCTAACTCCTAATCTAGCCAACTAATGAACCTCCCTAGCCACCTCTTTACCCCCACCATCAACATGAGCTTGGCTACCCATAGACACGCTACTTTAAGCATCTTCCACAACATTAGCCTTACCGGGATGATTATGTATACTCATATCATAATCCTTAAGAAGCTCTAAGCACCTTCGTTGTCTCAAGATAAGGTCTTTTTGAGTGAACACATATTGGACTCTCTTATGATCAGTGAAAACATTGACATGTACCCCATATACAAATAATGATACCAAAGTTTCAAAGCAAATACCACGTCGGCCAATTTAAGATCATGATTAGGATAATTCTTTTCATGAACATTGAGTTTCCTAGAGGCATAGGCTATTAACTTACCATTTTGCATCAACACACAACCCAAACCAATCCGGAGGCATCATAATACAAACCAAACCCTTCCAAACTTTCCGGTAGAGATAAGATAGGAGTGGACACAAGCTTATCCTTCTAGGTTTGGAAACTCTTTCCACACTCATCTATCCACACAAACTTAGACTTCTTTTAGGTCAACTTAATCATATGATAGGCAATAGAAGAAAATCCATTCACAAACCTCTGCTAGTAACCCACTAAACCCAAAAAGCTTCTAATGTCCGATGGGGTGAATGGACTAGGCCAATTTCTAATCACATCCTTCTTTTTAGTATCCACCTTGATACCATCCCCCAACACCACATGACCTAGAAAGGAAACCTCTTTCAACCAAAATTCACACTTCTTATATTTAGTGTACAACTTCTCTTCCCTCAGTCTTTGTAGCACTGCCCTCAAATGAGCCAAATGCTCCTCATCACTATGAGAATAAATCAAAATATCATCAATGAAAACCACCACAAACTAATTAAGGTAGGGTTTAAAGACTCTATTTATAAGATCCATGAAGATAGTTGGCACATTGGTCAATCCAAAAGACATAACCACAGATTCATAATGCTCATACCTAGTCCAGAAGGCCGTCTTGGGAATGTCATACTCCCTCACCATCACTTGATGATACCGGACCTAAGATCAGTATTAGAGAAGTGACTAGCCCCTTGAAGTTGGTCAAACAAATCATCAATTTTTGGGAGGGTACTTATTCTTGATGGTAACCATATTAAGTTGTAGGTAGTCAATACACATTCTAAGAGACCCGTCCTTCTTCTTCACAAACAACGCTGGTGCACCCCAAGGTGATTGGCTAAGCCTAATAAAACCCTTCTCCAACAAGTCCCTCAATTGATCCTTCAACTCCTTTAACTCCGTTGGGGCCATATGGTAAGGGGAACAGAAATGAGTTGGGTACCGGGAAGGAGGTCTATACCAAAATCTATTTCCCTTTCGGGTGGAACACTAGGAAGGTCACTTGGAAGGACATCAAGGAACTCATTTACCACCAGAACCGACTCTATAGAAAGGACTATGGACTTAACATCCCTAATACTCACAAGATGATAGAGACACCACTTAGATGTCAATGTTTGGGCTTTAATGCAAGAGATAAACCTACCCTTGCCCACCATATCATGACTCTCCCACTCAAGGATGGGTTGATTTTGGAATTGGAATTTGACCCTATGGGTTCTACAATCAACTGAGGCATAATATGCATGCAACCAATCTATCCTAAGAATGACATCAAAATCAACTATATTCAAGTCAACAAGATTACAAGGCGATATTTTATGCAAGATACAAATGGGATAACTTCTATAGACCTTTTTGGCAACAATAGATACACAAATAGGAGTAGACACTTCATAAGACTTACACAATAATTCGGGCTCAACATGAAACTTTTTTGTAATAAGAGGAGTAAAAAAACAAAGAGTGGCACCCGGGTCTATCAATGTATACACATCAAAATCAAAGACTTTTAACATACCTGTGATGATATCGGGCACCTCATCAACCCTCTGCCTCCCATAGAGAGCATAAAACTGATTGTGCCTTGGGGCACCACCTTGTGGGCTTCCTCTACCCAAAGGAATCGTATTAGCACCCCAGCCTTGAGGATGAACATCCTTACCCTTGTTGCAATTTTGTCGACAATCAATCATCTTGTGGCCTATTTCCCCGCAACCAAAATAAGCATTGGTATCCCTCAAGCATGGGCCACCATGACCCCTACCACACTTTGCATACACGAGTCTAGGCATCACACCACTACCCTCTTGGGGCCTTGGGTAGTCATTGGAAAATCTTCCACTAGGAGCATGAGAAGACCCTTGGCCTTGCTGAAATCGGCCACCTTGGCGACTTTGGAACTTACCATCAAAATGGGCCTTCTTGGCCTCATAATCCCTTTTCTTCCTAGACTTTTCCCCCTCTATATGTTTGGCATAAGTCATAAAGCGAGACAAATCCATGTTAATAATCAATATAACATACCGGCACTCCTCACTCACCAAGTAAGATATACCCATCACAAACTTGTTCATTCTAGACCTTGAGTTGATAACCAAGTGTGGAGCATATTTAGAGAGTTGGTTGAACTTGAGGGAACACTCTCTCAAAATCATGGATCCTTGCTTCAAATTCATAAACTCCACCATTTTTGCCTCCCTAAGCTCAAGAGGAAAGAACTGATTGAGGAAACCTGCCTTAAACTCCTCCCAAAGAACCATATTGTTGTTCCCCTTCTCGTCCTTCTATTGAGTACACCATATTTGGGCCACCCCCTTGAGTTGACAAGCTGCCAACTCCGCCTTTGCTTTCGACCTTACACCTATGATAGACAACATTTTCTATACCTCTTCAACAAATTCTTGAGGGTCCTCATCCACCTTAGACCTATTGAACTCTGGTGGGTTCATCCTTATAAAGTCCCTCACCCGAGATGCCAAAGTAGGAGCATGAGGGGCTTGGACCCCTTGGTTAGCTTGATTAGCCACAACTTCAACTAGAAAAGTGGGTGCATCCCGGAGCTCACCATGAGCCAGTTGTTCCTTGGGTTTGCGCGCTCTTTTTCCTCTTATGCTATGCATGATCTAGCATAGCAAAGAATAATAATTAGGGGAAAATCTTACCTTAACTCCTATAGCATGACATAGAGTAAGATGAAGGGAAACATTTCCTAAATGTCTCATAGCCTTTTACTTATAGTTGAGGTGCACGACACAACCATGAATAAGACTCTAATCGATGTGGTATGCTTGATGCTGAGGACTTTTAACAACCTAAAGCTCTGATACCAGCTTTTTTATGACCCAAGCCTAGTGAGTAGATGTGACACGACGAATGAGGAACCCGAAGGGACCCTAATCAATCCTCTTAGCATATCATTACACATCCTTGATTACAAAAGCAATTAAATAACAATAAAAGAGTAGAAATAAGGGAACATAGGGCTAAGGAACATCTTTCGTAGCATGAAACATCATAGAGTCAAAAAGAGTCAAGGTTCATAGCATCTTTACATAACTTGTCCAACAACACCTCTAAACATCGAACTTAGTGGGGGTCGAGAAAAGCAACTAGGCTCACCCTCATAGTCAAAGCATAAAATAAAGAAAACAAAGTATATACATAACATAAATCATGAAAAGTATGTCCTTAAAATTTAGGACTCACCAACTTGCTTTGACACATGTAGCACTAGCCACGTGGAAGAGGAGGATACTCAAGTGGGGCTCCGGTTCCTACATGGTAACATTATGTAGACATAGAGTATGCATTAGTACATTTGAATGCACTAAGTATGTAGGATGCAATGCAATAATAGATAGGCAATATAGTCAAAATGCATAATTAGGCAATAGATGAGCATATAACAATATGGCATGCATGAATGATACTTGGAGTAAACATGCTTATAAGTAACTCATATTACATATGTAGGAATAGACCATCATCACAGTCCAAGTAACTTAGTACTTGGAATCTAAGGTAGACCACCTCTTAGAAGTGATTGAGGTACCAACCCCTCAATTGGTTGATGGCTTGCCACCCAATCATAGGCGATTGAGGCATCACCCCTCAATTAGCTATGGTCAACTTACAACACAATAAAGACATCTCATGAAATCAACACATTCATAACATCCTTTTATCATCTTAAAGTCACTTAACTCATATGCCAAACATTACGCCTTCAACAACTCAAGATACATTAACCAGACATTTTATCAAGCACTTGGTGGGTGTGTAATGCTAGTGTAAATTCATGCAATTCAAGAGTAAAACCATGCAATGAAACTTAATGTAAAGCCACCCACCAATACTTGGTAATACCCTCATGTAACATACATCAAAATCCTTCATCAAATCTCAAGATAGATCTAAGATTTATAGCTCAAAACATACTTAAACAGTCAAACTTTCACAAAACCCTAACATAGTTCAGAGTCTAGTTCATAATAAAAGACCTATAAATAAAATCAACATAGAAACATGTAATTTAGGTAAAGAGGAAGCTTGGGCATCATGGGTGAAAGGACCCAATGGTTGAAACCCACATACCTTGACTTTGGAGAATCCTTGATAAAGATTGGAAATGAAGACTTGAAGCTTGAGTGAAATCCTTAAGACTCATATGAGTTTTGGGACTTGAAATTTGGGGTGAAATATTAGTCTAAGTGATTGAGAGAGTATTAAGGAATGTCTTGTATGATATGAAGGTAAAAAATATGGCTAAGTATAGGTATTTTCACACATAGGAAGACTTAGGGTCAAGACCCAAAAGTCTTGGATCGAGCAAAAAAAAATAGTCAACAAAATAGGCATCTGCACGACATGCCCGCATCGCGCCAGTGGCGTAGAATGCCTTCTGGAATTTGCATTTTGGAAAATAGAAATTGCATTTCGGTTGCTCTAAAATTGGAGTTAGACCCATTTTGCACTCAATTTCGCCCCCTGATCAAGAATATGAAGTCAGATATTCGATATCACACACGGATTTTGAGATACATGGAAATTACAATTCTAGTCACTTTCGAGACACATTTTCGTGCACTTTTTGGGGTCGTTTCATACAAACCTAGTACACCCTGCAAACGAGACTTAACAACAAAAGCAAAAACAAAAGTAAAACACAAGAGAATGTAGAAATCAATACTTGAACTAACTACTAGTGAAATCAAGTCAGGAACCTAGTCATATTCCCTAGCATCGGCGCCATAAATTTTGATGTTCACGCTCCAACGGTAAAGCAGTCGCTATTAAGCATAAACCTAACTAGAGGTTAGGGTCAAACCCACAAGAAATGCGGGGTTAATCATATTGACTCACCAACAATTATTTCAAGTACTAGTTGGCTATATGCTTTAGAATGGCGGGGGGAGGAGGTTGTGATTCAAAGTGAAAGAAAATAAAAACACTATACTACTAATGCAAAGAGACAATCAATTTGAGAGATAACTTGAGAATTGTGTTCCCCATGATTCGCTAACTCAAATATCCTGTATAATATAACTCTAATCGAGATAATGCATGTAGTATGGTAACTTAGGTTCTTGCAATCATTTTCTGAAGGTGAAGACCGAATTTCACCATGGCGCTTGGTCGGAAACCATGGTGTGCCAACTAACCATTACCCACTGTCCCAGTCAATCTCCCCTTGGTCAGGTATGGTTGAGTAGATGAGAACAAATGAATCAAACCCTGTTATCTACTTTCCTTTTATTATTCATCACTACCTTAATCAGGATTGTGATAGTAGGTAAGGTTTGGTGTTCCACACCACCAAACAACATTCAAAATGAAAGGAAATAGAAAATATGTGCAATTACCCAATCAAAGAAATGCAAAAAATCTTGGTTATTTCAAGTCAACTCCTCATGGTTCCCACAACCCCAAGTTATGGGTGTTTAGCCAGTCATGGCTAGGGTAAAATCACAAAAAATGAATAAAGTAAACATAGTTTAGAAATTACCCAAGAACAATGAAGAACAACACCACTTTGATATTGAAACCACAAGCTTGCAACAATGGAGTTTGAGTAAAAGTGATTTCAAAACCCTCAAATTGGGTCTTCAAATTAAAAACCTAAAATCTACTCTATACCCTAAGAGAAATGCTCTCTAAGAATCTTCAAAGTGGTGGAATCTCAAAAATGTCGAGCCTCTCCTCCAAAAAAACACCCTATTATTAACAATCTATACTATAAACAAAAAGAACCTAAAAATAAAATAGAAAATATAGCTGGCAGCAGATACGGTTCACAGGTACGACTTGTAGGGTGACCTAACGGTCATAATTGGGGTTTCGTAGTCAACAGTTGACATTTTGGACTTAACTGATATGATCCATTACTACGAGTCGTGGTCTGCTCTACGACCCGTATTGTCATCATGTAGTCTTTTGTTGCAGTTCTTTGTCAGAATTTTGGCAACACTGTTACTGGCTACAAGGCACCCTCCTAAGAGTCATAGTAAGACCTATGACTCGTAGGTTAGCCTTGTATAGCTGACCTTCACTTTGCAAATTCCTATTTTTTGAACACTGTTTCTGGCTACAAGGGCACACTACGACATGTAGCTTGGGCTACGACTCATAAGGTGGCTCGTATGTCTTGAACTTCATCGAAATCTGTAATTTTCTCCCATAATCATGCCAACCTATATTTTCTACAAGAAAAACACAAAAACACATAGAACCAATAAAAGGTCGCATTAAGAACATGTAAAATGCTATCTTTTAAGAATCAAATGTGCTATAATTTGACAGCACATCAGTCAGTCAGCAAGCGCTCAGGTTTAGGTTATTCCCATTGTCTCTTTCTGGTGAGGTGGCAAAGTGGTTAAATAAGCTTCCTCATGATTTTATCCACACTTGGGGAGAATTAAAAGAGGCTTTCTTAGAGAGGTTCTTCCCTATGTCAAGGTAGTTAAAGATCAAAGATCAGATTGTGTCACACAAGCAGCTGTCGAATGAATCACTATATGAAAATTGGGAGATATTCAGGAAAAAGCTCAAGAAGAAATCATACATGACCAAAATATTCCCAAAAATCATTAAGATCTTGGACCAGGTAGCTAAGAACAACAGGGCATGGCACTCTAGAAATGGAGACCACTATTGATTTATCTTTGAGATGACTATGGAACAAAAAAGAAAAGAGGAAGAGCGTGATCAATACATGGCCCATCTGTGGACCCAAATGGACTTGCTAACAAAATGGCTACTAGGTGGAGGACTAGAAAAAGTAAAAGTTGTTGACACAATGCCTAAGTATGATGACCAATGCTATAAGTATGATTAAGAGGCTAAACTTTTTGGCAGCTAGGGGGTTATGCACATTCAACCCCAATAACCAAGGTTAAAACTATAGTCTTGATAACTACCAAGGGAATAATAGAAACAGAGACGACTTTAGGAATCATGAATGTAAAAATGATAGAGACGAAAACTTGAAACTAGAGGAAATGATGGCAAAGGTCCTTGAAAAGGTAGAGTCCACTAGTAGGAGTGTGAGATATGAAAGGAGAAATGTCCAATGTTTGGCATCTAGTTGACACGCATTCCACCTCAATCAGGCAACTGGAGCAACAGATAGGGCAACTGTCAACCGCGCTGAATCAGAGGAAAGTTGGGTCATTTCCTAGTGATACTATTCAAAACCTAAAAAATGGTGGTCATTGCATGGTAATAACTATAAGGAATGATAAGGTACTTTCTGACCCTATTGTAGTTTGTGATACAGGTATTCATAAAGTTGATAGTAAGGTACTCGACCCCATAAAGGTGCATGATAATGACGTAAATAACGAGGTTGATGTGGTACTAACAGCGCCTAATCTTGTTTAAGGATGCCAAACAGTCAGCTCAACAAGCTATCAGTCTCTGCCGGTCATTCCCAAGCCACCACCACCATTTCCAAAGAGGTTGAAGAAGAAGGTGGAAGATAGCAATTTCTAAAAATTCTTATTAGTGCTGAAGAAGTTGTCAGAGAATATCCCTTTAGTGGAAGCACTTGAGAAAATTCCAGCCTATGCTAAGTTTATAAAGAACTTAGTCACTAAGAAGAGGATAGCCATGATCGAGCTAGCAAACAATCTTCATCACTATAGCACTATTGCTACAAGATCACTGGTTGAGAAGAAGGATGATCTATGATCTTTCACTATCCCATGCACTACTAGAGCCTATGACTTGCACGGGCTCTGCGTAAGTTTGGTGCCAGCATCAACTTGATGTTGCTGGCATTGTATAAGCAATTGGGCTTAGGAGCCCCATGCAACTACTCATAGCGGACAGGTAAGTGTAGTGACCCGTAGGGGCTTTGTGTGATATGCTTTTCTGTATTGCCAAGTTCATCTTTACTAAGGAATTTTTCATCCTGGACTATCAAGTTGATTTTGAGGTCCCAATCATTCTTGGGAGGCCATTTTTGGCGATTGGCAATGCATTAATAAATATGGAACATGGGGAGCTTACTTTTAGATTGAACACTAAGGAGTCAAAATTTAGTGTGGGTATTGTAATAAAAAGATCCGAAGAGGTAGCAGTAATTTCTGTCATGGATATGGACGATAATTTCCTTTTCAAGTTTCGAATTAAAAAACAGATGAATATGGACAGACTAGCGGCAGTATTAATGAACTTCCTAGAGGATGGTGTTAATGGATACAAGGACACTATTAATGCTTTGCAAGGAAGGGAACCAGACCACTTGTCCCTAGGAAATTGGACTTGGACTTGAAGAATAGACCAACTCCACAAGCCAAACCTTTTATTGAGGAGCCTCATGTTGTGGAGCTCAAGGATTTGGCACAACACCTAAGGTATCCATTTTTGGGAACCAATAACACTCTTCTTGTGATTGTGGTTGTAGATCTTCAGGAAGCCCAGGTGAAGGCATTGTTGAGAGTCTTTCAACAGTTCAAAAGAGCCATTGGTTGGACCATCGCTGATATTATAATGATTGCTCCTGGGATATATATGCATAAGATCAAGCTGGAGGATAATTGTGTGCCCAGCATTGAATACCAGTACAGGCTAAATTCGCTAATGCAAGAAGTAGTGAAAAGGGAGATAATTAAGTGGCTGGATGCTGGGGGTGATAAACTCCATCCTAGACAGTATGTGAGTTAGTCCAGTATAATGTGTTCCTAAGAAAGGGGGAATGATGGGGGTGGCCAAAGATGAAAAAGAGATGGCCCCCTTGAGACCAATGGGTAGGTGTCGAGTTTGCATGGAGTACCGAAAAATGAATAAATGGACTTTGAAGGATCATTTCCTTATGCATTTCACAGATCAGATATTAGACAGGTTGGCAGGTAGAGGATGATACTGTTTCTTGATAAGTATTCGGTTACAATCAAATATACATAGCACTGGAGGATCAGGAGAAAACTACTTTTAACTGCCTATATGGTGCTTTTTCCTTTAGAAGGATGCCTTTTGTTTATGCAATGCCCCAGCCACCTTCTAGCGATGTATGATGTCAATCTTCTCTATCATGGTCAAAGACACTCTTGAGTTATGGGTGATTCCTTTGAAGAATATCTGTTGAATCTTAGCAGGGCACTACAACGTAGAGTAGAGGCAAACTTGGTTCTAAACGTGGAGAAATGCCACTTCATGGTCAAACAGGAAATAGTCTTTGGCCATAAAATTTTTTACAAGGGTATAGAGGTGGAAAAAGCAAAGATTGAGGTTATTGAGAAGTTGCCACCTCCTATCTCTATGAAGGGGACTCGGAGATTTCTTAGGCATGCAGGCTTCTACCTCTAGTTCATAATGATTCTTCAAATATTTCACATCCGTTGTGCAAACTATTCAAGAAAGATGTGAAGTTTCAGTTTGATGACAACTGTAAGCATGCCTTTGTATCAATAAAGCAAAAGTTGGATTCTGTGCCTGTGGTAGTGGCATCTGACTGGGCTACCCCTTTTGAGGTTTTGTGCGATGCGAGTGTAATAGTTGTGGGTGTTGTGCTCGGGCAAACACACAACAAGATATTTCATCCCATCTATTACGCTAGCAAGACCCTCAATGATGCTCAAAGGAATTACACAGTGACTAAGTAGGAATCGCTAGTTATGGTGTACGTATTTGATAAATTCAGAGCCTACCTATCACGACCCAAGCATAAGGCCTAGAAGTGACATAGTGAATAGCGAATTGAACGTAACCCAAACAAGCCTCTTAACTTGTCATTGCACATCCTTGGTCACAGAAGAATACAAAAACACATAGATTGAGAATAGGGACAATGAGACTAAGGGAAAGCTTGCATAAACACCATAATCAAGAGTCAAGAGTCAAAGTTCATACATAAATACACAACATGTCCAACAAACACCTTTAAAAACATAGATAGAGCGGGATCCAAGACAAAGTAACTGGGCTCATCCTCATAGTCAAATAGAATATAAGATAGTGTCTCAATAAATAGATAAGGGGAAAATATAAACCAAAGTCCTCGAAATGGAGGACTCACCAACAAGCTTGGAATAGCACTGTCTAGCCATGTGGAGGAGGATGATTAATCTAGGAACCGATTCCTACATGGTATATCATGTAGGTCAGAGTATGCATTAGTAGATTTGAATGTACTAAATATATAGAATGCAACACAATAAGAGACAAGCTTCATAATCAACATGCATAACAATAGGCAATAGCATTATATAGCAATATGTCATGTATGATCAATGCATAAGTAAAACATGCTTAGGTAATCCATGCTCATATAGAATATCATATGTGAAGATTAGACCAAGCTAGCTTTACAAGGTACGAATCACTTGGTAGGTTGGTAATGTTGCCACCCCATCATCTAGGTGGAGATGTGTATTAACCCTCATTCTAGGTTGGAGATGATGCCACCCCCTCATCCTAGTGGAGATGAATATTAACCCTCATTCTAGGTTACCTGGGCTCTTGTCCCCCGAATCAGGCATGGTTTATACAATACTTTATACCTCATGTAGGAATAATCATGTACATAAGCTCATTTCATCCTCATAACATCATTCATATCATATCTCATATTTTGGACCTTCAATTCCTCAAGAAACATAACTGAACATTTTATCAAACACCTTGGGGGTGTGTAATGGGGGTAATAGAGCATGCAATTTGGAGATGAAATCATGCAGGAAAATCAGTGGTAAAACCTTTAATCAACACCTTGTAACACCCCCAAGACATTCATATGAAAACCCCTCATCAAATCCAACATTAGATCTAAGATCTAAAGCTCAAAATATGGTAAAACAACCATACTCTCATGAACTAAAATCACTATGCAGTAAATTTCTCAATGTACAAGACCCACATGTAAAATCAACTTTAAATCATGAATTATTAGTAAAAAGAGGGTTTAGGCACCATGAGTGGAAGGACCCAATGGTTCAACACCACATACCTTAGCTTTTGTGAAGTTCTTGAAGAAGACT
>JAOTQR010065630.1:0-13611 GCA_025774065.1 Solanum ossicruentum | reverse complement strand
CCTATCTCAGATCTTTTGGTTGCCTATGTTTTCCAGCCACTTTAAAAACCCATAAAGATAAGCTAGAACCAAGATCCTTACCCTACATATTTGTTGGATAACCCTACAATACCAAGGGTTATAAGGTTCTTGACTTGGAAACCAGAAGTATACACACTTCTAGGGATGTGACATTTTATGAGTCAATCTTTCCTTTTGCTATGATCTTTCCTGATTCTAATTTTACTTCTGTCTTAAAAAAGATGAATCTTAATTCTGAATTGTTGGACTTTTCAAGCAATGCTATTGATGATCATGTGTTGAATAATAATGAAACCACTGATCCTATCATATCAGATCCTGTGATAAACACAAATGCCAATAACAATGACGCATTAAGCCCTGCCATCACCAGAGTGAACCATTACCTAGAAGGACAACCAGGTTACTTACCATCCCAAAATATCTGAATGAATACACTTACACCCAACCTACCTCAACTCCATATGCCATCTTACACCCCAATATCAACTATATCAACCATCCTGTTTCCTTGAGCGTTTTTAGTCCTGAAAGTCAGCAGTTAATGAAACACATTTACCTTGACATTGAACCTTTCTCATATGAGGATGCATCTTTAGATCCTGCATGGCAAGCAACCATGACATTAGAGTTTCAAGCACTGCATGCAAATAAAACATGAGATTTAGTACCTCTGTCTGCAGGAAAGAAAGCAATAGGTTGCAAGTGGGTGGATAAGATCAAACATAAAGCTGATGGAACAGTACAAAGACTCAAAGCCAGACTAATTGTCAAGGGCTACACACAACAAGCTGGGATTGATTACAATGAAACCTTCTCCCTCGTGGTAAAAATGACCACCGCGAGAACATTAATTGGCCTAGCTGTCAAGGAAGGGTGGAGCTTATACCAACTGGATGTTAATAATGCTTTCCTTCATGGTGATCTTCATGAGGAAGTATATATGACTATTCCTCAAGGGTTACTGGTTGATGACAAAAGAATGGTGTGCAAGTTGAGAAAGTCCTTATATGGACTATAACAAGCAAGTAGACAATGGTATGAAAAGTTAGCTACCATACTTTGCTTAAGAGGATACTCACATTCCACCAGTGACTACTCTCTTTTTTATAGGAAGATTGGTATGTCCACAGTCTTTGTCGTAATATATGTGGATGATATCATTTTGACAGGAACTGATCTGGTAAAGATTGAATCCCTGAAAGCACACTTGGATGCTGAATTCAGAATTAAAGCTTTAGGCAGACTTCAATACTTCTTGGGTCTAGAAATTCTATAAAAAGATGATGGAGTCTTGATATCACAAAAGAAGTTCACTTTACTCAAGGAGTTTGACTGCTTAAACTATAGCACAACAACATCACCACTTGATCCTTCTGTTAAGTTGAGCTCAACTAAGGGACTGTTACTCTCTGATCCAAGTTATCATAAAAAATTGGTGGGAAAGCTAAATTTTCTTACAAATACAAGACTAGATATTACATATAGTGTACAACATCTTAATCAGTTCTTGCGCACCAAGAGAGCCACATCTTAAAGTAGCATTTCATGTTTTAAGGTACTTGAAAGGTGATCCATCACAGGGAGTATTCATGTCCAAGAACACAAATTGCACAGCCATTGCCTATTGTGACTCAGACTGGGCAATATGTTCTGATTCTAGGAAGTCAGTAGGTGGATACATAGTGCTCTTGGGAGATAGTCCAATTAGCTAGAAATCGAAGAAGCAAACAACAGTATCATTATCTTCAGCGAAGACCGAGTATAGGGCAATGAGAAAAGTTATTGGAGAATTAGTTTGGCTGGAAAGATTATTGGAAGAGCTAACTGAACCTTGCAACTTGCCTGTATCAGTTTTCTTCTGTGATATTCAATCTGCAATCCATATTGCAAAGAACCTAGTGCTCCATGAGCGGACTAAACACATAGAAGTGGATTGCCATTTTGTTCGAAATAAATTGCAAGAAGGTCTTATTGCACTACATCATGTTCCCACGAAGGACCAATTGGCTGATATCCTTCACTACAAGAAAAATAGTTATTTAAGATCAAGTTCTAGGTATGGGCTAATAATCTCGTCTCTAAAAGTATATCTATTAGGACTAGATTATATTCTGGTCCTTACTTACATAATTTATTGTGAAGGGATTAAATCTGGTCTCTAAAACATTTACTGACTGGTCCCTAAATGTAATTTTATGACTTGGTGAGAAATATACTTCTGCCAATTTACACTAGAATATTAAAAAATTAAAATATTTACTAATTTTTTATAAAAATTTAGGCGGCAAAAATTTTCACCTAAATTATTTAGGCGGTAAAAAAAGTTTCTGTAGAAATAATTTAGGCGGCAAAAAAATTTTCAGTAGAAATAATTTAGGAGCCAAATGATCCTAAATTATTTAGGCGGCAAAATAATTTTCAGTAGAAATAATTCATCAGTAGAAATAATTTAGGCGGCCGAAAATCCATCTCTCTGCCCAGTTTTAATTTTGTGCGCTTATTCAAGTACGACATAGCTTTCATAGAGATCTGCATTAACCCTAAACCAATTCGTCATTAGCTTGCTCGATCGGTCGCCTGGGTTCCTGCCCTCAGAGGTGATTTTCTTCCTCCAGTTTTGTGCCTTTAAATCGATATAGTCATGTATTTCACATGTTTTGGGTGTATTTTTTACTGTGGGAGATGACTGAACATTAGAATCTTGGAGTATTGTGATTGATTATCGACTTTGAATGTTCGAAATAGTTAATGTTTTCAACTTCCTTTATTGGTTCCTCTGTCGAGAATGTTGTGTTTCTGTTATAGTCATTGATCACTTAATTACATGGTCAAGCTCAGGGGCGAAATTGAAAGTATTGAGGATGTACCTTGAATTCCTTGATTTGCCTAAACTTGGTTTTTTAACACTACCTTCAGTGAAGTATTTTGTGTTAACACATCTCCAGTGACCTATTTGTATTACCAACGAGTTTCTTTGGTCACATCTTCAGTGTTTGCGAAAATAATGGTGCTCTGCCAGCATCAGTTTCTCTTTTTGCGAAAGTAATGGTGCTAGGACAGCTTTTGCTCACCTGTACTATCCCACCACGTAGTTCTACGTCTCACCAAGACAAGTAGCAGGTAGCTCTTCCTGATCATGTGTCCACCAGATGGAATTTGAGATGTCTACACAGAGACGTCTGAAAATAAGACAATGATTGAAAAGGATCAGAGACGTCTGAAACAACTAGAGATGTCTACATATATAGAGTGTCTTTAGTTGATTCTGCATTACAAGTACATATGACTTCTTTTCTTTAAGCTGCACCCTTTTCATCCCTTGTCTTATTTTCATCCTTTAGCTTTTTTCATCCCTCATTAGTCGTTTCAGCTTTTGTGTATGTAAAAGTTCATGCTCTAGTCAGGTGGAGGTTATCCCTGGACTTAAGAAGATGAAAGTTGAGAATTTAATTGCTTAATTCAGCATTAGGATTAATGAATCCAATAACCAAGACCTTGAGGAATGACAATGTTTTGTGACTTTTCCGGGTCAAGAACTCTGTTCTCCTTCTCAACTGGAGGAAGATTTAGTGACTTCATTTGGAACTTAATTTTACAGAGTTACATCCAAGGAGTGATTCCATCATGTCTTCATTTAATCTGAAATAAATATAAAGATCTCTACAATAAGAAACTCTGTTCTCCTTCTCAACTGGAGGAAGATTTAGTGACTTCATTTGGAACTTAATTTTACAGAGTTACATCCAAGGAGTGATTCCATCATGTCTTCATTTAATCTGAAATAAATATAAAGATCTCTACAATAAGAAACTACACGACGCTACTGAGACAATAACATCTTTGCTAATCAACTTACTGGAAAGAGCTCGATTTCAACTGATCCCACACTGTTGCTCTCTCTGAAGTCGCTCGTACTTTGTTACAATCAAGAGCAAGACACAACTATAGTTTCCCTAGGATTAGTCTATGTACACCAGATGGAATTATATCCCCCAAAATCTGTGTCTACTACACTAAATAGTTGAATTTTGAATTATGATGGATTCAACAGTGCAACTTGCTGGTTACTTTTTGAATTTCTCTTCCAGTTTCCAACTCGCAGTTGCCTTATCCATCCACAGCTTCATCATGGAGAAATACGAGAAATTGGAGGTGGGTGAAGATCCAATGGCAAAGTATACAAAGCCAAAGACAAGACTACAGGACAACTGGTGGCTCTCAAGAAGACTCGTCTCAAAATGGATGAAGGAGGGATACCACCTACTGTCTTTAGAGAGATCTCACTTCTTTAGATGCTATCTCATTCTCTATACATCACCTGTTCTCTCTGTGTTGAACACATTGACAAAAATGGCAAGCCAATTCTTTATCTTGTTTTTGAGTATTTGGATACTGATCTTAAGAAATACATCAACTCTTCGTTTTTTTCTTGTTTTTGTGCATATGATATGTTTATATATTTTTCCCTTTTGGGGCAGAGTTTCTTGTATCGTTAAATTTCTCTGCATAGTAAATCTGTTTGGACTTTGTTGTCGTCGTCTAAATCCCATGAACCAGATGTATATTCCTATCTATTCTACGATCTTTTAAAAGATAAATTCTACTGCTGAACTATAAGGACTTAACATGACAGTAAATGAATTTGGAGTCTAGCTGATACTTAGGACTTATTCAGCAGTGGCGAAATTGAAAACAAGTCTTAGTTCTGTACAATTCTTCAACTACAATTTCTTCAGAGACTTGTGTAACTAGGATTTGTAAGAAAAACTAATTAATAGCAAAAAAGGTTCCTGCTGCATCTCAAGTTAAATGCTCTATGGCTTCACTGATGCAGTTATTGAGATGTTCAATAATATGTAGGACATTAGGCCTTTGCTAGTAATAGGCTATTGCATTAGATGGTAAAAGAAATATTTTGGTGTGTAAAAGGTTTTCATTTCTGTGAAGAGATTTAGTACAAAATGTGAAGCCATTTTAGTATTTTAGTGGAGAGATCAATTAGCAGCAATATATAGTCAAAGCATTCCGGTTGAGTTGTATAGTATATACCACCTTTTAGTATATCAAGATTGTGAATATAAGCTGGGTATACTAATCCTACCATTTTAGTTCATCATACAGTTAGCACAAGAAATTCATAATGAACAACAAAATATTTGTATACCACAATATACACTTCTTTTTTTATCCTAAATAGAGTTGTACCATGATGACGGGCCTTAAAATGATCTGAACGCCCAACCTTATTTGGCTGTGAGCTGGCCCAGTACATGTTGAACCTGCCCCTTCCACCAAAGATAATTCAATTTCAAATATTTGCCTCGCTTAATTAACATCCTTTAAAAAAGAAAGAGATATATATGAGTACTTCCTTTTTCTTCTAACCTTGAATAGGAAAATAGAACTCCTGTTTTATTGCTAAATGTGTTTGGAAAAGGAGAAGTTACTGAATGATAAGCTGCTCCTATTCTTGAAATTGCTACCTTGTGGACGTGCAACTTTGTTGTAATCATTTTATGGAATGTGCTAAAAGTTTGTAGAGATATCTGCTGCTATCACTTTCAAAATAAATGGCGATAGATGTACATTGATGATCTTTTTATGAATTGAATTTTGATGGTTCCTAACTACTATCCAACACAAATATAGCCAACCACACTTTGAATTTTTGTAGTTTACATGTTAGATTTCTTATTCAAATACGTCCTTTTGCTCCAATGCCCTTAACAACTTTCTGACAAGATGTATTGCTGCAGCAATGTTTTCTGTGATCATGAGATTGAGCCTTGCAATGTTGTGGAATAGCAGAATCAGCTCATGAGTGTTCTTAAAGTCGGAAAGGACAGCCTTGAGGGATACCATGATCTTATTCTTGAGCTAATGGGCACTTCCTGTTACAAGCTCTACCAAAGCTTCAGGCACAAACATCAATCAATACCTGGTAGTCCAAGTGGCATCATTGATGCATATTTTAGTAGCAACAGTTCGAAGGAGTCATGTTCAGTAGCATCTTTCGATTTCATAAGAGAAACAAAACTCAAGATCTGCGAATGATACTAGCTCCACTGGGTAGTAATCTTTACTGATCGATATCTTGTTCTCTAGATTATCTAGTATTTCTGCAATGGTTACTCTATGATCTCTTAAAATGTAATTGCACAATGTTGTGATGTCCCATTTATGTTTTACTGGACTTAATTCGTCTGATGGATGCTCAAATCTTTCACCCTTATCATTATTACCTCTACGGGAGGATGACCAAATATTTTCGTTTTTTTAGGAAACACTGCATTTCTTTCATTGTCACTTTTGATTGATTGCAGCTTCTGCAATAATGTTTGTGTAGTTATTGGTGATGTGAGGGGAGGAGCACTACTGTTAGGCGTTGAACTAGTGACTGACTGCAAACTGAAAACTCCTGCAAAAGCTGAAACTCTGCATATAATGGACATGATGAAAGGTAAGTTTCTCTTAAATCATCATCCTTTTGCCAGTCGTTTAATTAAGCCTTCAACGTGTTTGAGAGAGCTTCATGAAGCAAGCTTAAACTCTGTGTATCATGGACAGATTCATGAAGCAAGCTAGATACAGCTAGGGCCAGAGAAAGTCTTTAACATAATATATTTAGTTAAAAGTGTGAACCCAGAAGTAAGTTATTTGGACTTAACGTGCTTGATAGATGCATCTCTAAAAAAATCATACATCAGACTCTTCATTGGGATAGGGGCTGGTGTTTTCCTTGCAGTCTATTTTATCTTGTTCATTGTCTTGAAACATAAAAAGAACAACAAAACTTTTAGTTCCAGCAGATTGATTCGTCTTAGCTATAATGAGGGGGCAAATGATGTAGTTTTCTAGAAATTATTATGGTGTATCATGCCCCTAAATGTGCAGTAAAAGAGATCTTGTAGCTCTGTATAGGTAATGAAGTTGGAACTTCCATCTGAACATCATTCCTAGAAAAGGGATCATTAGACGCATTTATATTATGAAGATCTCTGCAAATTTCCCCCGGAAAACGTTATTGTGGAAACTTCATTTATTTGTCTAGTTGGTAATATAGAAATGTTTTCACCATTGTATTCTTTAGAGTTTAGACTAGCTATTGCCTATTTGTGAGTATAACTGACTGTCCTTTGATGGATGTTGACTGATATTCTTGAAGATTTGCTATAGGAATTTTAGTTCCAGAATATTCCAATTTTATAATCTTGATTGCATCAGTAGGACTCAATCTGTTGGAACTGTTAGCTTCCAACCACAATTTTATAAAATGAATTCACCTGATGACAAATAAGGATTCCTGTTGTGAATACTTTGACAATTAGTTCTGGAAGTAGTTCTCACACCAAACAAATTTTTGCCCCGTTTTTTTATATTCCATTTGTTTTATCATGACTTTGTTCTTTCCGGGTCTTCTTGCAACTTTTCTTTTTTCTTTCTTAATTTCTAATAAATTTTTCCTATTTGCTTGCAGCTTTTATTGATGTTTCTGGTAACACTTGATGAAGATTGAATATTTAAAGTTGTCCAACCTTTTATTCATTCTGAAGTCAAGATACAAGTTTAGAAGAAGATGTGAGTGCTCATTATTAGTTTGTTGCGCATGTTATGCAAAGCATGATACCATAGTTTGGTTTAGATGTTAGCTAATTTTTTTTGTTAGCCAAATATTGAAACTAAAATCATCAATGTTGAAGCACTCTTTATCTTTCTCTGTCTCTTCCCTATATAAATCTTTTTGTACTGTGATTTTTGGTAAGAACTTGATATTTGTTGGTGAATTTTTATTCTTCTGATATCAATTGTTATAGGACTATTGGAGGTCAATTAGAGACGTAAATTATTGCTCGTCTCTAAATGTCAATTTGAGACTACAAATGATGCTCGTCTCTAAAGTCATTCTTGGACTAGATAATTGATAGTCGTTAAATCTATTTCTAAGACCAAGTCATTCTCGTGTCTAAAGCTATTCTAAGGCCATATATTTCCCTGTCTTAAAAAATATTCAGGGACTAGACTTTTTATCTCGTCCTAATTGACTATTAGTAAAGGAAGCATTTGCAACGAGTGAATGATCTATTTGAGACTAGATATTTGGTCTCTAAAAAGGATATGACGACCACATTTTCCCCCGTCTCAAAAAATATAAGGATCAGCCTTTTAATCTTGTCCTAATTGTCTATTAGCGGAGGAAGCATTTGTGACAAGTGATGATCATACTTTTCTGGTCCCAAATTACTCATTCGAGACCATATTTGAACTTTTAGGGATGAGATTTACCTCCCTTAGAGATTGTTTTTCTTGTAGCAGTGCTTACTAAAGCTTTAAGTGGACCTAGCCACTCTAACATCTTACGCAAATTGTCGGTGATTACATCCCCACCAACTTGAGGGGGGTGTTGAGATTGTATCATTAATGATGTAATTACTTCAGTTAGTTGGTTAGTCGGTTAATGTCAAATTAGTTAGTTAATGTTAGATTAGTAACTAATTCTATTGGTTAGCCTCGTTAATTAGTTAAGAGGCTTATTTTCATTTTATATGTTGTATAAATAATACCAAGTCAGTAAAATGAGAGTAATTTTTCCATTTCCCCCAAATTCACTCATCTTCATTTTCTCTCTGGTCTGGATCAGCTCAGATGGAGCTTCAAGCTCCTTTCATGGAGTTCACTGCATTATCATCTTTGATCAAACTTCAAGTTTAACACAGATTCAAGAGGGGTATTTATAGGAGGATTTGGGGAATTTGAATTCAAAATTCAAACCTGAGGACAAACGTTGGGGATTTGGGTCATCTGGTCGCTGTCAATTGCTGGTTTTGGGGCTCCTAGTCGCAGCTGGCCGTGTTCTGGGTTTTGCTATTTGCAGTTGCCATATGAGGAAGGAGAGACGTTGGGGTGCTGATCGGGTTCGGGTGTGTTGAAGAAGACAAAGAAGAAGAGTGTGAGTGAGGCGCGAGGGAAAAGGGAAGAAAGAAGAGAAATTGGGGACGCGTGGGGTACAGGAAAATATAACGTGTGGGGTGTATGTAATTGTATGAGTGTTTGTAGTGTGCTGAATAAGAGATTGGGTCGGGTTTGAGGTGGATTTGGGCCGAGAAATTGGTCCAAAAATGGGTTAGATGGGTCTGAAATTGCATTAAATTTGACAGGAAAATGAGTTTAAAATTAGGCCACTAGAAATTGAAATTATGGCCAATTAAGAGCGAAATCAGATTGAATTAATCAATAATTTGGCTACGAGATGAATTAATACAAATTAATTAAAGAGCTTCTTAAAATTATCAAAAATGAAGCAATTCAATTAATTATAGACTAATTGAATCTAAAAATAATTTATAATTAAATAAGGATAATTAACAAAAATACAACCTTTTAGAATGATTTTTGAGAAATTATAAAAAGTTAATGATAAAGTACGTAACTATTCATACGCATATTACGTATATAAATATGTGAAAATATGCATAATATATATATATTTTTGAAAATTAAAAGATTATCACTAAAATGACTAAAGATTTTTTGTTATAATTATTTGAAATTGTTAAAAATTGAATAAGTTCGATAACTAATCCATATTATGGAGGGTAAAAATTGGGTGTCAACATCCGATACTTGGAATCCCTGGTACATTACAAGTCCCATAACCCGTCACTACTTGTTGAAGCGCTAACGCACGGATCTTACATGCTACCTGAAATTCCACGATGCTATCAATGCTTCGAATTTCTTGGAGATGCAGTGCTACATTATGTTGTTACAACACACCTCTATTTCAAATGTCCGGGGCTTACTCCTGTGAGGTCTGCTTCTGTAAACAAGGAATGCTATGCTCAATTAGCAGTTTAGGCTGGCTTTTCCAAAGGTGCTTGGAGATATTATTGAGTCCCTTGCTGGTGCAATCTTTGTTGTTTTTGGCTTCAACAAAGATACTATATTTCTAAGAATAAGATCTCTTATGGAACCGTTGATTCCACCTCAAACGATAAAACTCCAGCTAGTAAGAGAGTTGAAGTGAACTATGTGACCAGAAAAGTTGTATAAGAAAGAAGTCAATTTTTTATGGGACAAAGAACACTCAAAATTTGAGATATCAAAATTTTGTGGGACTCTATGAGATAAGTCCAATTCCAGCTAGGATTCTTGGAGACTACTTTATTCTAAACTCTAACTCACACCTATATAAAGCGTAATATATTCTCTTAAAGAGACATCTCGAAATTTCATAAATTAATGAAACATTCACCAAGAGATCAAAAAGTAGACTAACTCTTCTTGACAATAGTTAGTGTATATACCACAAATTATAATAAAATACATATATACTGACAACAACCAAATACTTCAAGATTATCCATAAAATCCTCTTCACATGGAGATCAAATAAAATCCAATTTAGGTCCAAATCATACTGGAGAAGAATTAGGGGAGAGACAAATTGTACCACACTATTTATCAATAAAATATTCTAATTTCTTCATATTTTGTTTGCGATTGGATTTCCATACATAAAATTTGTTGAAAGCAAATTTTGTCTCCTAGAACTCTAACTGAAATTGGAGTCGCTTTTGTAGAGTCCCATAAAATTTTGATGTCTATACATATCTTTCATCGCTCTAATGTAAGTCACCGATACATCTCTAACCTCCAAACATCTCCAAAGAAATTCCCTAAAGACTTTATCTTAAGCCTTTATAAAATCAATTGACACCGTATGTAAGTTCCTCTTCCTTTTCCTATATTTCTCAATCAGTCTCCTCACAAAATGAATGGCTTTTATAGTTGGTCTCATCGGCATAAATCCGAACTATTACTTGGAAATGGAAACACTCCTCCTTGCCCTAATCTCCACCACCCTCTCCCAAACTTCCATAGTGCAACTTAGCAAAAAGATAGTCAGGGTCAAAAATTGTGAACTCTTTCTTTTACATTTGTGTCCTACTCATCATCCATATAGCGCTATACCCGTCATCCCACTCCCACCTTTTATAATTATTTAATTGTATATAAATTATTGTAAAATGGATGTCTAAATAAATATTTTCTATACCCGCATAATATATTTTGTGGCAAGATAAGTATACACACAATACACATATGTGTAAAATGGATTTACACTACTTTTAATTAGTGTTATAACTTAATTATTCATGTATTATACTTGGTGTACAAAGTGTATACCATAAATGACCATGTATATACAAGTATAAATACCGCTCTTTCTTGTAACAAAATGTATAGGGAGAAAAGAGAGAAACAAGAGTGAATAAGAAATACTACTACATCTTCTCTTCTATATTCATTCTTAGCTTTACTATGTTCTCATTATTTCACAACACGTTATCAACACGAAGCTCCAACCTCATACGACTAAGTTAAGCTTCTATCTTAGTACATATACAATCTTCTTCTAACTATTCTTATATCTTATAATATATAGATTATAATATTGTCGTCATACTTTATTTCTTGAACAACTTATGATACTACTTAAATTTTCATTTAAGCATGCTATATTGTTATTACTAATTTTGTAATAGGACTATTGTTTAATATATCTATATTCTAATACTCACTTTACTTTGAGTTGATTGAAGATTAATTAGATAATATATTAATTAGTAATCAACTTGTTTTTCAAGGATCTACTTAAACTTATTTTCACAAAAAGAAATAATTCTTCTATTCATAAGTCATCTTTGATTCATTCTTTCATCAAGTCAAACCTATCAAAACTTGAATTGTGGCACTTCAAATTACCGAAAAAATTTATTTATCATGGATTATTGAGGCTGAAATTCACCTTGACGTTAAAGGTTTTGGATAAAACATCAAGTTAAGATAAAACGAAAGCTATGATTTTTCTTCGTTTGTGTTGGTTAGGATTATTTTCTTACTTGTTATTACAAAATGTCACGCCCCAAGTCCCGTTAGGGCTGGCTGGCACCTGTTGCCGATAAGGCCCGGAGAACCAACCTGTATCTATGCGCTTCCTATACATATTATAAGGGTTTTCTATGTTTCACATGCCTTTAAGAAGATAAACAGTGATAACAAGCCAAAAGAAAATGCATATGACTAGGCCGTTGGGGCCACAGTATGTAAAGTACGAGACATAATCACACTTTACTTTACATAGTCTACAAAGCCTCTAGATAAGAGGAAGTATCTGACAAGGGACAGGACAGACCCCACCTCCACTAGTTGTACCATATAAACATATAAGCTCTAGACATACACAAAGCCCCGAAGCAACCTGGAGCTTGGTAACCACAACTGAATGTCCTGTACTCCTACTGGGGAGATCTACTAGCACCTGTACCTCCAACATGAAATGCAGGTCCCCCATAAGGGATGTCAGTACGAGATAATGTGTTGAGTATGTAAGGTAGGATATACTGTATATCAAGTAACAACTCCGATGAAACTGTACACTGGTGTAACATAAGAGACCACCTTTAGTTATACTGTGAGATCATGTACTTTATGTTCTTTATTTTACTTTACCTTTACTGTAAAATCTGTGCACAACTGTAAAACAAATGACAAACTGATCAGTGGTGAACTGTATCGGGTTCATCTCTGGCTAGGTTCTTTCTTAATCCCTCGGGCTACCCCCCGTGATAGGATCGTCCCTGGCTTGGTGTTACTTCCACCCCTCGGGCTACCACCTATCAAAAACTGTATATTGTATCTTTCAATTACTTTTGAGATGATTCTTTTGGTGGTCACAATATTGGAACTGTAGGACTGTATATGTAGCATGTGATATGTAGATAATCATACAAGACAATATGACAATGAAAAGAGTACATTACACAAATAATAAAATGCGTATGAAATGGAACAACTCGTGAACTTTATTCGTAACAAGAACCCCTGTAACTTGGTATACAAGCATGTATGCAGATTTGAAAGTGACTATGTATGGAAGTATGTGAACATGTCAAAGAATGGAGACACGGTTAATAGATGTGTCGGAGGTGGCAAGTGCCTTTATGTACCAAGGAGATATCTATGCTTCATGCCAAGTGATACGAAATCAAGTAACCTTACATACCTCATTGTCTGACCTTGTTACTACCTCAAAATAACCTTCCCTTCCTCCAAATACTTATCTACAACATAGTAAGGGATAAAACTAGCATTAGCATCCAATAGACACATCGTGGCAGCCCAATTACATAACAAAACATCACACGGGCAGCAAGCATTTAATTAGCGATGTCAAGGTGTTTCTTCAATCTTTCCACCTATAACCGTATTTTTGAATAATCATTCTCATGTACATATCATATACATCTTGTTTAAGATTCTTTTCAGTCTTACAATAGCCCACAAAGAACAACACATAATAATTTTACACAACGTTAAAATGGACAGCATAACATTACCTTCCTTCGCTACATTTCGACGTCGACAACTTCAAACCTATTCCAAATCTAACCAAACTGTTCCAGCAACATTTATACATATAAATAGACCTAAAACAACCTTATAACAACACTTAAGAAGTCATGAAGGACGTGGGCTAATAGCCTTATATACAACAGCCCGCAAGTTCCAATCAACATGACGCTT
>JAOTQR010065629.1:0-19080 GCA_025774065.1 Solanum ossicruentum | reverse complement strand
AAAGCTTCGCCCAAAAATCCAAAAGCTCTTCCCATAAAATCTTCATAAGGTCTAAGATACTCATCAAAGCTTAACGAGGTAGTCTTTAGGTATTCAAGTTCGTGCATGCCTACATGAAGGGGTTATGACCTATACTATATATCCACCCTCATGTACTATCAATTACCTACTAGAAGGGGTTATTACCTAAGCTACATTCCTCACCCTCTAGTACAAGGTATTTGGATGAGCTATTCATGTCAATCACTTTATTGCGTTAAACAAGTTATGCAAGTATGATTATCCTCAAGCATGATTTATCCTAAGCATTGATTATACATGTCAAATTGAGCTCATGTCTAACAATTATAATTATGCATATTGATTAATATGTTTAAGATCCTTGTGGCATTGCACCCCATATACTTTGTACATTCTAAGTGCTAATGCATACTCTATGCCTATATGATATCACCATGTAGGAACCGAAGCTCCTATTGATCCTCCTCCTCCACGTGGTTAGTGGGATCATTGAAGTTAGTTTTTGGTGAGTCCACATATTCGGGAACAATATCTATTTCATTTCATGCTCATGTTAAGACTTTAATTATCTTATACTTTTGGATACTTATCTATGAGGGTGAGCCCGGAGATGTCATGGCCCTCGCTCTAGTAGAGGTGTTGTTAGATATTAAGATGGTTGTATTAATGAGCTTGACTCCTTTATATCTATGCTACTATGAAAGGCTCCTTTAGTCTCGCTTCCCTTATGATCTATCATTACTTGTTTGTTATCTTATTTGGCTTCCGCAACCAACAATGTGTGAAAGATATGCTAAGAGGCTTGTTTGGGGTCCCTTTGGGTTCCCATTCGGCGTTTCACGTCTAGGCCCTAGGCTTGGGTTGTAACATTATAAGATCGAACGTGCGCATAGAAGAAGTCCATAATTGAGATCTATAAAAGGTAATTTGAAGCCCAAGTTTTAATAAATGTGAGTTTTGGTTAGGATCTGTGGCATTCCTTGGCCATATTATCTCTGGTGAAAGTATTATGATTAATCCTGAGAAGTCAAGGTGGTTAAAAATTGACCTATACCTTTATTTCTTTTGGATATTTAGAGTTTCTTGTCTTGAGTCATATGTTATGACCTTACCATTTTGAATTAAGACATAACCCAATCCAACCCGTGTGGCATCACAATATATAGCAAAGTCATCCGAATCTTTTGGTAATATCAATATAGGGACTTAAGTAAACATGGGATACTTAGAGTTGACTTGGGAAGAATATAATATTTTGTTTGAGAATAAAAGAAGTCATAAGTTGGAGTAACGAATAGAGGCAATGTGATTCTAAAGAATTTTTGTATAGATAATAGGTTTGGAAGCAAGAGTAAAGAATTAGTTCTTCAAAACAATTTAAGCTTAAACTATTATTACTTACCCATACAGAAATATATAAACCTAAAAAACCTTCTATTGTCAAAACTAGTTTCGAAACTTAGTAAGAATACTTTTGAAAGATACAAGAAATGCTAGTACAGATAAAAAATAGAAAGAACAAAAGAAAGATAAGACCATACAAATAGATAGCAAAAACTAAGAAAATCAAAGCGATGAAAGAAAGATAAAGACTATACAGATAGATAGCTAAAATCAAGAAAATCAAAGAGGTGAAAGAAAGATATAGATTATACAGATAGATAGCAAAAATCAAGAAAATCAAAGTGATGGAATTAACTTTGTCCCCTATAAATACAGAAGAAAAGATTGGTTTTTTTATCAGCTCAGTTCAATTTTAATCAGGCTCCTCCTTTTCATCTTATCCAATCGAGTAAGTGTTTTAAAAAAATTAAACTGAACTGCTAAAAAGCACAATCTTTTCTTCTGTATCTATAGGGGACAAATCAACTCCTTGGTTCTATCTGTATAGTCCTTATCTTTCTTCCACCACTTTAGTTTTCTTGGTTTTGCTATCTATCTGCATAATTTTTATCTTTCTTTCACCGCTTTGATTTTCTTGGTTTTAGCTATCTATCTGTATAATCTTTATCTTTCTTTTGTTCTTTTTGTTTTTTTTTGTTTTGTCTGTATTAGCATTTCTTGTATCTTCCAAAATTATTCTTACTAAGTTTCAAACTAGCATTTCTTCTCTATCGTACTATCTAGAAGCTCTTGCACTCATCACTCAAGGTTTTGGGATTTCAAATCTAAGTGTTGTGGTTTTTCTGTTTTACTTTTTCCTCCTTTAGTTGTGATTTGATTGTTGAAAGAGAGAACCGATTTTGATATTATAAAGTAATAATAAAAAACGGAAAGAGGAGCACAACATGAAAATTAGTAAGTATGATTCAATTAAACAAAATAATAATATTAATTTGAATAATAATTTTCTAATAAGTAATTAACAATATTAGTTATGAAGTACTAATAACACCTCCTCATAAGGAAGTAACATATTTTATTAATAAAGAAAGTTCTAATAGTAAGATTTTATGGAGAAAATTATATCCAAAATCTAATAAGTCAAGTGCACAACATAATCGGAACAATGGAGAATAGGAAAAGATAATTTGAATGAAATTCTCATATAGAAAAGAGAAAAGAGGAGAAGTAGTAAGTATTTTTTTAATTATATAATTTTTAATATATATATCTCGACGAATCCTTATAGACGAAGTATGTAGACATTTTTATTGATAATTTTCAATGTATATAAATTGAAGCTTTTTATAGAAAAATACACTGATTTCAACTTTTTGATAAAACTATCCGTTTATCTCTCTGCGGACTTAAAGAATTCCTACCAAACCTCTTTGATATATTTGTTCCATGGACCTATCACTTATTCTTTTAAACTACCGTTAAATTTGTACACCATAAATATTCATCATCTCATTTCATTTGATCCTTACTTTGCAACAACTTTATGCAAGTGACAATTGATATTTGCCAAGTACTTCGATCTCTAGGATTTTTTTATCTATAATATGAATTCCTGGCATCAAGAGTTAACTGGAAACCCACAGTGAGTAGAAAAACAATGGATACATTGATACTATTCAGATTTTCAAAAATTGAAGATTTTCGAGTTTGGAGAAAGCGTACTTGAAATTTTCTAGTCATATCTTTGGACTTGCAAATAAATGCAGTGACTTAAAAATCATATCTTGTGTCCTTGTTACTGTCACACCCACTTTTTATAAGTGTAATTTCCTCGATCTTGTGGTGTTCCACCTGTTGAATAGTTTGTAATATTGAGAGACTCCCACATCTGTCAGAGAAGGGCTTTCTTGAGCCTATTTAAGGCCAAGCCCATAAAGTCTAAATAATTGAGTAAAAAGGTTTTCCTAATGTAGCGTTACTCAATTGCATACATATTTTAGGCTTTGTTGTATCTTGATAGAGCATTACTTGTTAATTCCTAAAAAAATATACAAGCAATTACTCTTGAAAGATATTTTTGGCTTTGTTGTTATCTTGATAGAGCATTACTTGTTAATCCCTAAAAAAATATACAAGCAGTTACTCTTGAAAGATAGTGATCTTTCATGCTTAAAAGCATACAATTTATCTGGAAATTTTCTTAACACCGTAAATCTTTTAACTTCACCAAGCACCTATGATAAAAGCAATTCAAAGATTATTTGCATATTTTTTAGAGATCAGTTAAAAAAATTAAAAAAATATTTAGATCATTAAATCTATGTTGCTTGGATCTTAAAAATGTCATCACATTCTTGTCAAATTTTTCAAGTAGTGTATTTTTGAAGGATTCATCATGGGTACAATATTAGTTTTGGAGAGTCACGAGCAACTTAGCAAAAAAAATATTTAATTTGTTAGCAATCAATGGGCATCTTTTTTTCCTCTTTCTGTTGATCATCTGCAGGGAAAAAAGTCCACATCGAAATCATCTCATGGCATGGAACAAAATTCTACCATTTTTTTCTTTATTTCTAAAAGAATAATAATTCAAGAGAGTTTACTTTTTTTCGCAATAAAAAGATCTATAATGTGGACTTGTATAATTTTCCCACTTTGCTTTCAAATAGAACCTTATTCAACATGAAAAAATCTCAGATATTTACAATGAAAAATGAACTTCAATCAGTTATCTCACTATGCGCCTTTGTTTTCTTTTTATTCTTTCAATAAGTGATTCAGGCCTCAATTTCTATACCACGACACTCCAAAGTTACAAATCTAAAAATTAGATTTGTACTTAAACCTAATAAATTTAAATTCTGAATCAACTTTGAGTGATTGATGGTCAATGTTGTTCCAAAGTTCAGTGGAGCCAATGGCTAAATGTCACACTCCGAGAGGGTACTCTAGATATAGCCGACACTCAGAGACTATTGCTAGTCCCGAGAAAACTACTTTGTCTCATTACATTCATTCATTCAACATAATTAATCAATCAGTGGAAGACTAAAGAAAATAGATAGTGGACAATATAAGTCTCAAAAATCATATAGATAGTACGAAAGAAACTAGCTCAACATAATCTCAAATCAACAACTCGACTCTAGTCTATGAAGCCTCTATCACTATCAATTGGTGCCAATGACAGATCTATGACTACCTCAAGCAAATAAAGCTAAATCGAGTCTAACTCTAGAAAGCTAGATGAAAATAAAATAGGATCTTCCGAAGAAAGAGAGGCTTACCAACGCAGCTGACTGTGATAGATCCTTAACGATGCACCTATTGATTATCTCTAATACTTGCCTCTACTTCATTAAATGATGCAGTCCAAAGGGATATCAGTACATGGAATGTACGAGTATATAAAATAGCTTAATGAAATAGATATAGGCAGAATAATATAGAACAACATCAACTCATGAAAGATACTCAATCAAGATGTCATATGTCTATCTAAAGCAACAATAAAGAGTTGAAAAATGACCCATCAATACCAGTCCAAGCTCATCAATTAACTCAACTCGACTCAGAGTACTATCAATGTGAGATTTATTTGGGAGTTTCTCATATCCGACAACAATCACTTATGAGCCAGTGATTGTACAACAATCCCGCCGATGTTGTCACAGTTGTTCCGTACTTGCCAGGTAAAGAATTAATCAAATCCATAACGGATTCGGACAATTAACCAATCAAATCCTGTTTGTTCAGAACAATAAAATGAAGATATATATGACTTTAACGGACTTAGTCCTAAAATAGGAACTTGTCCGACTTTAACAAACTTAGTTCATAAAATAGGGACCTGTCCGACTTTAACAACTTAGTCTACTCCTGCGTGTCGACATTAATGAGCTTGAGTTGGGCTTATTCTTACTCATTTTGATGCTTGGTACTCCTCCCAAGACTTAGTGTTTATAAGACTTCTCATCTTAACTCAATCATCTCAATTAGTCTCATAGAGACTCTCATCATCTCATTAACTCAACTCAGTTGGCCCTTTTAGCCTATCATCTCAATTGTCTTATCAACTCAATTCTTATTCAATAGCTCAAGACTTAGATCAATCATCAGGAAGAACTCAATTGGAAAAATCTCTAGAGTTAAATTATGAATACTCATGGGATCATCAAACTTTATTAACTCATCATCATCCTCACTATCACAATCACAATCAACATACTCAAGTCAAGGATGTAGTTACTTAACCCTTAGGTTCATTCATGCATTCTTTCACAAATAACATATTGGGTTTATAAATTAACTCATGTAAAAACATGTATTCAATAAAATAAGTTTATGATGAACATCAACACATGAAAATACTTGTAATATGTGATTTGCAAGAAAATATTCAAGAAATATGTATGAAGACTCATGATACTCACAACTTCTCTATTACGATCAATACGGCACATGGAAGAAAAATTTCATGCTTTAGTGCAGACTTACATACCTATTAGGGAGATAGACAATTGAATTGCAAGAACTTGGCCTTAATCCTCTTGAACTCTAATCCTCTTGAACTCTAGCCTCCTCTTCTCCTTAACCCCTAGTTCTTAAGATATACAACGTAAATACTTGAAAATTCATGCTTAGGAATTGATATAGGGTTGAAAATGACCTCAAAACGATATGATTTTAGTCTAATATGGTAGGAAAAAGACTAAATTATCCTTTCTTTCATAAATAAATGCCAAGTATCGTAATGGGGTAAGTTCATGACACGGACTTGTCGCACTTCAGTTTATTGTTTTGACTGAAGATTTAAAACGCGTTGAAAAACTATTTTTCTATGAAAAAACACATAAATAACATTTGTAAAATGCATTTTATGTGAAATTATTTGTAAATCATTTTTCATTTGATTTTTCAATCCCGTAGAAAATATTGAAACCAAGTTTACGTGTAACTCCACTGCACACCTGTCACGTACTTATTCTAGAAATTGGTTTCATATCAAAAAATTATCTTTTGATCTGGTTGCTCTAAAAATCAATCAAGATCACTTTCCACTCATTTGTTTTTATGATGATGTCATATTTAGCCTCAGATTTGCCATCAGAGTTTGAGAAGATGTGTTATGTGAACATCTCTCCTCTAGGGGTATTTTGCTAATTTTATTAGGTGTTACATTATCTCTTCCTTGGAATCATTCATCCTCGAATGATGAATAAAGGTGGATATCAAGGCACGAATAACTATCAAAACTCCTCTTAGTACTCACTCAACCAATGAAACTCTCGACTCCTCATCAATCTCAACAATCTCTAGGCAGACTCAGGAATAGATACTTTAACTTAAAGACAAATCAATTTAGATCAAGAGTAAGGAAATTGCCTTCAACATTCTCATCATTAAGCAGGAATGGAACATCAGAACTCAATCAATTTTAATTATTCAAACATCTCGACAATCAGTCCTTCAAACTAAAAAAGAAAGTCTTCCATTCCAATCGAAAATTAGACCATCGCGACAAAGAAGACTCCATGGATAACTCTCAAGTTCAACTCCTCATCTCAATTGCTCTTCTTTTCATGGTTCTACACTTCATTGATTCAGGCTCATAACTCTTATTCAAATTTCCACCTAACCACATCCTCCTTTTACATTCAAGCCTACTTTTAAGCCTCAAGGTGCTATTCCTAAGATGATCATATCATACAAAGTTGATCCTCAATACTCGGCTCTATACTTTCACAGAGGCTTTCATTAAAAGGTCGCTAGTCCTCTTCACTATTTCACAACTCTTACTTGAAACCCTTGTCACAAAATCTTCAATAGCCTATCATCAATACTAGCATAATACCAATCACATATTCAAGCCTATCACTCAGACCACTTCACTATATCTAAGAATTATCGAGCGTACTTAGAACCTCTACCTCCTTCATGAAATGAGCTCTCACTCAAGGACACACCAACATATTTCTTACCTAGAGACAGTCTAATTTACTCTTACCTATTTATTGCATCTCATAAGGTCTCATCTCTCCCCTCTTACCTATCTCTACCCCTATATGGTTCAAGTACAACACCAGTATCACAATAAGGATACATTAGCTCCTACTTATCCACCCCCACTCTCAGTCTACTACTATTAAAATCACCATCTGGAACTGAGGGAACTTATCATCTCCCTCTTTAGTGAAACCCAAAACTATTGCCTTTCCTCAAGAATAAGCACTATTATGTATCTGAAACTTGATACTCTAAATCCTACTATTAATGGTGACATAATGATCCCAAGGCCAGTCCATGCATAAAATGACATCTGAATTATTCACATTCAACTTAAGCAGATCAACTATGGACCTCTATGGTGGACGAGAATAATACAATCACTATCAACTCACTCAATTAGGATAAGCTGATTAACGAAGGGAGGGTCACAAAAGATATGGCATATGAATTAAGCAAATCATAGCTATCATAGGAAAGGACTCGGAACATACCAGTTATATCATCTGGTGGATTCTCCTGATCTTGGCAACTTTTCATGGCGTATAATCGATTTATGCCCGAAGTAGTACACTTCTAATCCCCTTTAGCTGGTGGTGAAGGCACAGATGATTGGGCTTTGTTGGACCACATTGGATATTTCCTCTAAAGGTGAACTATTTGGCCACACGTGTAATATCCTGTACTCCCTTTATGACATTCTCCCAAGTGAAGTTTGTCGCACGTGTCACAAGATGTCTGCCTTGAGAACCTCTATCCACACTAGTAGATAAAGGCCTTGTTTGAAAGCGGCTCCCATTCCCTTTCTCTCTTACCAACTTCATGGTTGGACATCTTTGCTTTCTTATTTCTATACTCTTCCCTGTCTTGCTGCCTCTCCTCGTTAGCTTGTTGTACATAAGTCATCAACCTTCCAATATCCATATCACTCACAAGCATAGCTACCTTTCCATCTTTCTTTGGCCCTTTGTTCAGCCTATCAACATACAACCCCATTCTCTCTCCCATATCCGCAATCATATCCGGAGCATAGTGAGATAGTTGGGTGAACTTAAGTCCATACTCTTGCATAGTCAAAGAGCCCTATTTAAGATTCAAGAACTTGCTTACCTTAGCCTTCCTCAACTCTTTTAGAAAGAAACGCCCCAAGAAAATTTCCTCAAACATTGTCCAAGTTAGTACTGGTCTCCCTCTTCTTTGTTCTTCTTCCAATGGTCAAACCACAGTCTGACAACACCTTTGAGCTAGTCGTAGCCAACTCAACTCTATCAACATCAGCCACAAGCATCATTTGAAACATCTTTTGGAGATCATCAATGTAGATCTCTGGGTCTTCATTGGGTGTAGACCTTGTGAACTCAGGTGGGTTCATCCTTAAGAACTCACGAACCCTAGATATATTTAGAGCATCCTGTATGCCTACTCCCAGTGTAGTAACCGGTGCTGTAACAACCTGGACTAAAGTTTGGATGACTTGGCGAAGCTCAGTATTCAAGATTTCAGTTTGTGGTGGTTGTTCAGGGACGACTGGACCTATCTATTCATCCTGATTCTGGGGTTTAGGTTGGTTGGCATTCTGTCTAGAAGGATACCCTCTTCCTCTAACGGCTCTTCTTAGAGGCATGGTCATAATTATGCAAACATGTAATGTATGAACTAGAAGAGAACCTTCATAGAGTTTAACTCTATCGCACACATTGGAATTAGAAAGAAGTGTAACCAACCTTAATGTCCTATAGCCTCCTGCATATAAAGTGTGGTGCACAACACACACATAAACAAGACTTTACTAGACAAGGCTTCATACACTCCCTAGGATACTTGAACTCTTTTCTCTGATACCAAGTTTGTCATACCCCGGAAGGGTACCCTAGACGTGGTCAGCACGCACAGACTATTGCTTGTCCCCAAGTGAACCTCCTGTTCTGATCATATTCATTCATTCAACATAATTAACCAATTAGTAGAAGACTAAAAAAAATAGATAGTGGATAGTCTAACTCTCAAAAATCATATCAAATAAACAGGCTAGTATAAAAGAAACTAGCTCAACAGAATCTCAAATCGACAACTCAACTCTAATCTATGAAGCCTCTATCACTATAAATTGGTGTCAATGACAGACCCATGACTACCTCAAAAAATAAAATTAAATCAAGTCTAACTTTAGAAAGCTAGATGAAAATAAAATAAGATCCTTCGAAGAAAAAAGAGGCTCACCAATTCAGTTGACTGCGGTAAATCCACAATGATACGTCTGTTGACGATCTCTAGTACCTGTCTCTACATCATGAAACGATGCATTCCAAAGGGATGTCAGTACGTGGAATATACGAATATATAAAATGGTTGAATGAAACAGATATAGACAAAATAATATAGAACAACATTAACTCATGAAAGATACTCAATCAAGATGTCATATGTCTATCTAAAGCAAGAATAAAGACTAGACAAATGACTCATCAATACCAATCTAAGCTCATTAATCAACTCAACTCGACTCATAGTACTATCAGTATAGGGCTTATTTGGGAGTTTCTCTTATCCCACAATAATCACTTATGAGCCAGTGATTGTATAACAATTCTGCCGATGTTTCCACAGCTGTTCTGTACTTGCCAGGTAATGAACGAATTGAATCCATAATAGATCCGAACAATTAACCAATCAAGTCCTATTGTTTCAGGACAATAGAATATGGACATATCTGAATTTTATGGACTTAGTCCTAAAATATGAACTTGTTCGACTTTAATGGACTTAGTTCAAAAAATAGGGACTTGTCCGAATTTAATGGACTTTGTCTACTCCTATGCTTGGCGACATAGTTAATGAGTTCAAATTGGACTTACTCTTACTTGTTTTGGTACTCGATACTCCTCCCAAGACTCAAATCTCATAAAACTCGTCATATCAACTCAATCATCTCAATTAGTCTCGTAAAGACTCTCATCATCTCATTAACTCAACTCAGTTGGGCCTTTCGGCCTATCATCTCAATTGTCTCATCAACTCAATTGTCATTCAATAGCTCAAGGCTTGGCTTAGATTAATCATTAGGAAGAAGTCAATTGGAAAAATCTCTAGAGTTCAATTATGAATACTCATGGGATCATCAAGCTCTATTAACTCATCATCATCTTCACTATCACAATCACAATCAACATACTCAAGTCAAGGCTCTAGACTCAACCCCTAGGCTCATTCATGCATTCTTTTATAAGTAACATATTGGGTTTATGAAGTAACTCATGTAAAAACATGTATTCAGTAAAACAAGTTTATGATAATCATCAACACATGAAAAATACTTGTAATATATATATGATTTGCAAGAAAATATTCAAGAAATATGTATGAAGATTCATGATACTCACAACTCCTCTATTACCATCAATGGCCCACATGGAACAACAATTTCATGCTTTAGTGTAGCCTTACAAACCTGGTAGGGAGATAGACAATCGAATTCGCAAGAACTTGGCCTCAGTACTCTTGAAGCCTAGTCTCCTATTTTCTCTTTAGCCATGAATAGCGTAAATGATTGAAAATTCATGCTTAGGAATTGATATAGGATTGAAAATAACCTCAAAACGACATGGTTTAATCTAGGATGGGTGGGGAAAGGACTAGAATATCCCTACTTTTAAATATAAACATCAACTATCGTAATATGGTTAGTTCGCAATGCAGACTTGTCGCTCTATAGTTTATATTTTGACTGAAAACTTAAAACACGTTAAAAACTATTTTTCTATGAAAATACATATAAATCGCATTTGTCAAATGTATTTTTTCATGTAATTTTTTGTAAATCGCTTTCCGTTCAATTTTTCAATCCCGTAGAAAATATTAGAACAAAACTTAAGTGTAACTTCGTGGCAGGTGCGCATCCCTCACCTGTCGCACACTTATTCTAGAAATCGTTTTCGCGTTGAAAAATTATCTTTTGATCCGATTGCTCTAAAAATAAATCAAGAACCCATTTTCCCACTCATTTTTCATGTTGATCACATGTCAGAACTCGAATTTGCCATCAAAGTTTGGGAAGACGCGTTATGCATACATCTTTCCTCTAGGATTATTTTGATAATTTTACTGGGTGTTACACTAAACTATGCCTATTCTTTCTCTGTTTTCTGCATATACTCATGTGCATATATTATTTGAGTTTTCTTTTCGTTCTTTAAATTCTAAATAGACAACCACGAATTTACTGAATCTTGAATTGCAAAAGTTTATCTCTAAAGATAATGGAAACAAAAACAAAAAATTGAAGAACAAATAAAAAGTTTACATGGTATGTAGGGAGAAGAAAGAGAAAAATGATAAAGAGAAAAAGGCCTGAGGTTAGATGTTAGGAGGCCAAAAGGATGAGTTCTCAAGAAGGGGTGTTTTTTTTTAATAAAATGACTATTCATTTTTCATTTAAAAAAGAAGAAGCTTTTCTATAATTTAAAAATGAAGAAAAGTTGGCAAAAAGAAAAAAATTACATGGTATATAAGGAGAAGAAAGAGGAAAATGATAAATAGAAAAAGGCCTAGGGTTAGATGTAAAGATCGGAGGCGAATAATAAACAAAGCAACCACAACTTACAAAAATTTTTCTCTCTAGAAACCCTAGTCGTCACGTAAGCCAATTCGTAGATCACTTTTTCGGTAGCCATGGCCACCAACTCACCAGGACAGACGATAGTGGAAGAGGGGCGACTCATCCTCCTGATTGTAGGAAGTATGTAGATGTGCTTTGTTGACCACAGGCACTAGAAAAAGTCATTCTAATGAAACTGATAGCCTACCTCCATGGCGAGCCTAGAATAATATGGGAGGAGGAAGAGGTCGACCATATGATAATCAAGGAGAACCTGGAGTTTGCAGTCATAGGAAAATTCTCTTATGATTTCCCACTAATACAAGATTTACGGAAGGTTATTTCCAAACAATGTGAATTGAAAGGTGAATGCAAGATTGGGTTATTAAGTAACAAACATATTCTGATATAAGTATCATGCATGGAGGACTATGTTAATCTTCTATCAAAACTTACTTTCTACTTGATGATTGAGGGATGGAGGTATACCATGAAAACGTTGAAGTGGGACTCGATGTTTGACCCTAAACAGGAAACAATAACTACAATTACCTGGATTTCTTTTCCAGTGTTGCCGCCAAGTTTCTTCAAAAAGGAGGCGGTCTTTTCACATTATTTATCATTGCCGCAGAGGTGTTAGCGAGGGGGCTTAATAATTTGAATGAGGATAGGGAGTATAGGGGATTTGGCTTACTGAATTGGAGTCCAAAGATTAATCATCTTTCATATGCGGATGATACAATCTAATTTTGCTCTGGAGACAAAGGGTCAATCAGGAAGATGATGGAGTTGTAGTGGAAGTATGAAAAGTGTTCGGGTCAGCTGATTAATTTAGATAAAAGTTTCTTTTATTCACACGATAATACTACATTGATAGCTGCAATCAGATTGAGAAGGATTATTGGAATTAAACAGGGATTTTTTCCCTTCACTTATATGGGATGCCTTATTTTTTATGGCAGAATGAAGATAAACTATTTTATGGAGATAGTAAAAAAGATTTTGAATGAGGTGTTCGCATGGTAGAATAATTGGTTATCATATGGAGGTAAATACATCCTAATTCAGCATGTATTGCAGTCAATGTCAATTTATTTGTTGTCAGCTATGAATTCTCTCAAAAAAGTCATAGAGAAATTGCACTAAGTATTTGCTAGATTCTTTTGGGGAAGAATTGGACAGGTAAAAAGGAAGCATTGGATGGTCTGGAATGAGCTATGTTTTCCTCAAATAGAAGGAGGACTAGGTTTTAGATCGCTTTTTGATGTAGCTAAGACTCTGTATGCAAAGTTTTGGTGGAGGTATAGGACATCTACAACATTGTGGAGTACTTTTTTTTGGAATAAGTATTGTAAAAAACACTATCTAGTGGTAGTCGAAGGAAAATGTGCTTCACATGCTTGAAAAAAGATGCTGAAGATAAGAGAGGAGGTGGAGCAAAATTTGTGATGGCAGCTAAAAGAGGGAGAGATTAATCTTTAATTTGATATGGACCAAACAAGGAGCATTGTATTTCTGGGAAGTGGGCAGTGCATTGGAAGAGGAGATAGAGGTGAAATAATTTATACGTGATTGGGAATGGGACATAGATCAGCTTGGTCAGAATATACATGCAAATATGGTGGAGTACATCAAGGATAATATCAATCCTGTGATAATAAATGGTATGGTGGATAAATCTTGGTGGATAGGCAATTCGGGAGGAAATTTTTCAGTCAAGTCTTCATTTGAAATGATAAAAAAGAGGAAAGAGAAGCAGGAATGGAGAAGCAGTATATGGTTAAGAAATTTTCCTTTTAAAATATACTTCATTTGGACATGTATCAGGGGGAAGAATACCAACATATGACAATTTAAAGAGATTTAAAATACAAATGGCTTCAAGATGTCACTGATGTGAAACATATGGAGAGAAAACTATGCAATACCTTTTCTAACATACCCTGTAGCTAAATGGCTATGGAGGCAGTTTACATTTTGTGTAGGAATCCTGGTGAAAGAGGAATTGCAAAACATGATCAAGACTTGGTGAGAAGTGGCAGGTGTAACTAAACTTAAAGCAATAATGGAGGCAATACTAGCAATACTGATGTGAGAACTATGAAAGCGGAGGAATGCAAGGAAACATTGCAAAAATGTCATATTGTTTAAAATGAAGAAGGATTGTATGGACATGATTGAGAAGATGATTAAAAGGAAATCCATGGATCAGTATTCCTAAGAAATGGAGACGAATAATTCAAACATTGAAGGAATACAGGCCAAGGTTGCATTATCATATAGTAAAGTGGGAGAGGCCTAGACAAGGGGAAATAAAATGCAACACATATGGGGTGAGTTAGGGCAATCCTGGGTGTAGTGCCTACAGTTTTTGCTTAAGAAATGAAAGGGGAGAAGTGATTTATGCACGGACAGATGCAATTGGTGGTAAAAGCAACATAGAGGCAGAAATACTAGTAGTTCATAGCAATTACATATTGTAATATATGCAGCATACAAGGAATAAACATTGAAACATATTTCTTGGTGGTCACAAAATTGGTCAAAGGGGAATAGCACATACACTGACACATGCTAGAGGAGATACAACAGATTCAGCAAATCATGCAGGTTCTAAATGCAGGCATTCAATATGCGTTTCATGAAGCTAATCAATTAGCAGATAGATTAGCGAATGAAGCATGCGAGCAAGACAGGAAAATAATCATACATGGAGAGAATTAATTATCAGCAAAATGTAAAGGGGTTGCAAGGGTTGACAGGTTGAAAATACCTACACTAAGGATCAGAACAAGAAGGATAATTACACAAGCAGAGAGGCAATAACAACAGGCAAAACAGGTGTGGATTGCAATATTACAATGATAAATAGAAAAAAAACATGTAAAGTTGAACTCAGATCTAATACAGATGCCCTTTTTAAAACTCCAACTTACAAAAATAACCAGCAACAAAAGAGAAGTTTTAAGGAAGATTAAGACTAGTTGATTTTGAAGAGAATGTCAAGGAGGACCTTAACCAAATATACATCCTCATTTCTCCACCTGCAACTTGGTGCAAAAATGTCAAAAGGGGGGGGGGGGAGAGAAAGATGAACGAAAAAGGATGGAAGAGGATTACAGGAAAGGGGGTATATGAAATGCAATTACCAAGATAGGAAAGTAAATTTCTTTGACAAAGGGTAGAAGAGAAACATAAGCATGGGAGGATACCTGAGAATGGAAAAGGAAAATCAAAAATGGCAAGACAAGTAAGAAAGAAGAGAAGGAAGAGAGATTACCTAGGTGAGCTGAGAATTAGTGGATATGGTGATGACAACAAATGGTAGGGGTGTTCTACCCACAACACGAGGAAGATGATGGTAAAAGCCATAGAACATTCTGGAGAAGACTATATGAAAGAAATACCGCGAAAATAGTGGATATGTCACAATTAGGAAACCCTAGTAGATTATATAGTGTTAGCTCATTTTTTAGTTGGGCCGAGTCTGTGTTTGGCCTTGGCGACATTTGTAAGACGTTATTTATTTTATGAAATAAAATAGGAGTGGACCACTCCATCAAAATTAATTAAAAAAGTAAAAAAGGATGAGAGGCCAAAAGGGTGTGTTTTTTCAAGAAGGGGTGTTTTTTATATAAAGTGACTATTCATTTTTTCTTTAAAAATAAGAAGTTTTTCTATAATTTAAAAATGAGGGAAAAGTTGGCAAAAAGAATAAATATAAATGCTAGGTTAAGAGTAAGCCACATCATCAAACTTTAGCATTCTCTTATATATATAATAATGTATATAAGATATAATATAAGCTAACATTAGATAAGATAAGATAAAACAAAAGAAAATTGAACTTTGTTTATTATTACCAAAGAATTTTATTACTCTACTATGTTATTAGAAGATAGTGTAACATTTAGTGATGATACGTAAAATTAACCATAAAACTGATAAGAAATATTTATAGACCATTAAAAAGGAAAAGATCTTCCAATTTTTTATTTTTTTTTTTAAAAAAGAATGTTGAAAATGATATTACTATTATTTAGAACCACATATAGCAGCCACCTTGTATGTATGTCTCTCATTGAAAAAGTTTTTAAGTATTTTTTTTGTTGCAGCTTTTGATGAAAAAGGTAAAGAGTACTCTTACAAGTATTTTAGTATTATTATGTTTCTTGTTGGAACATGAAGATATTTGGATATATACATGATGTAAAAATTAAAAGAGAGACATGTATACATGTTGCAAGGAGGACATAATCATTCTTTCTTTATTCATTATTTCTCATATGCTAGGTGAACAGGGAGATCCTGTTCATATTACTAGTTCTAGTTCAATGCATTTGCCCTTGTGACAATTAGTTTGGTTGACTAGTTCAACAGAATTTAATATATATATGTATATATAAATTTTTTCTGTTTTTAATTTATGTGATGATGGAGTTTGATTTGACATAAAAAAAATTTTTTAAAAAAAACTTTTAAAATTTATGGCTTAAATAGTGAAAGATATTTGTTTCATGATAATCATTTTATTAACGGTAAAATGAGTATATTCAAATTAAATTGTGAATAAATATAAAATGTGTTTTTTTTTGGGAACTGACTAAAAAGAAAAGTGAAGGACAAATTACATGGATAAATAAACATATACTAGTTAATTACCTTACATAGCTATAGTTTGAGTAAACATCTATTTGTAATTACAATTTGAGTTTTGTATAATTCGTGTGATTTATACAAAAGTTGTGCATGATTATACAAAAGTTGTGCGCGAATCAAATTGTATAGCAAAATATGCAAACACCATGAATTGTATATCAAATTATACAAGCTTTTTGCACGAATTGTATAGTGAAATATATAAATACTATACCAAAGCTACGAATTATACAAACGTATGCAAATATTGTTATAACTAATAGTTACAAAATGTAATTACCCAAACTATAGCTACGTAGCATAATAAAGATATTTTTGAGTGATTATATATGAAAATTTCTCAAAAGTGAATTATATAAATCGAAATTTAAAAATACTATAGATTATTGAAATTTAAAACCATAAGTTTAAAAGTGGGTATATTCAATACTAGAAAATTTAAATGTTAAATATGTGATGCGTCAATTAATCTCTAATTGGGAGAATTTTATTTGTTCAGTTAGTTGACTACCTGAATTTTTATCTTGTTGGTGAAGGTTCGAATCCTCACATTGTAAACCCGCTCCCCATTTCCCCTTCCCCTACCCCAAATTTTTTTTTAAAAAAAGTCTCTAATTTATTATTATTATTATTATTTTGGTAATTTCCATCTTTTAGCACAATATGATGGGAAATTACATGTGATTTAGTTATTAAGTTGAGAGTCCTCTATTATTATCCTACTTTTTGGTCGGGAAGAGACTTTAACCCTTTTTTTTCCCATGTAGTTATGAATAATGCTTGATTGAGAAAACACTGTTGGACAAAGCTTTATTTGGTAGACCAAAAAAGGAATAGTGCTTTGAAAATTATTGAGAGATGGAAGTTGAAGGATCTCTTATTTTCTTAGTAAGATCAAGTAGTATACTTGTACATTGATTTGTCGTTGCTTTTTCCCATTTTTTGTCTGTCTTGACAATGAAATTTGCATGCATGTCAATCCCACTTTTTCTAGAACCAGTCGTTTTGGCTTGGACCCATCAATTGTTGTGGCTAGAACTAGTACTTTCTACAACTCCAAGGGTCTTCATACATTTTATTTTCACTCCATATGTATTTATTTGTCTTATCCAACATATGTATGTACTATAAAAAAAATTAATGGAGCAAAAACAATGGATTATAACTTTTTATTGGCGTCGCAAACGTTATTATGTCATCAACAGATTTTGCCCAGACCTCATTCCGTTTCACTAGAAACACAGATTTTTGTCACAAATTAAGTGTTTTTGTGTGAATTGATGAATTAAAGGATTCCAAATCTTTTTTTGATTTCTCACATAGTTTTTCTTTTAACAGAGTCTTCACAAGTCAGATTGTTTTCAAACTTCTGCTGATTTTTACCACTTTCTAGTTTTTCTTTTTTTTTTCTCCTCAGTCAACCACTCCCCTTAAAATAAGGAGTGGTTAGGCGGTTACAACCACTCTCCTTAGTGGACAATAATTGTCCATCCTTATCCTATAAGGATAAGGTTGAACAATTATTAATTAACTGCAGCATCACATATTTACATTAGATACACGGATCAAATTAAGATTGGATCAGGTCAATCCATATGGACGATCCACAATCTCAAAATCTTACATATACTAACATAACAAACTCACTAAAATCTAATAGGTGATGTTTGGTGAAGTTAAATTGTCCGTAGACTATATCCTACCAAGTGAGTAAAGAAATTATTTCTAAAGAATCTTAGGCTAAAATAAACATATCAAGATAGGTACAAAAAATAGGATGGGTTGGAAGGTATAGTGATGGGTGTCCTGTGAGGCTGAATGTAACTTAATTTAGAATGTCCATAATTAAGCTCCTCTTCTCACTTGATCATTTCCTCTTCTTTTTGCAGAAAAATAGGACTGCCGAGAAATGGCAGTGGGCCAAACCATCTAGTACATTGATATAACAATAACATTACCCCGTAATGCCTCAAAAGCTCCAGCCCATTGCGAAGTAAAGAGGATCAGATGTGCGCATCCTGACCCCTATGTTTAAAAATCATAGGAGAAATTGGACAAGAGGTCTATTGCCTCAAAATCTCATTTACTAAAAATAATCTAATTAGAGGAAAAAATCTAACTATACAAAATAAATGGAGACAAACATATGATATGTATTTATATTATACAACTAGTTAAAAAATATACAATTTATAGCTATAGTTAGGATTTTGTTGATATAGTCAGAGTTTTGTTGATATTTTCTCTCTCCTCTCTCGCCTCTCTCTTATCTTGCAGATATACAATTACAAATGTATATCAACTGCATATATATAATTATTTTGACAAATATACATAGTCAATTCGATAGATATACAATTCGCCTCTCTCTACTCTCGCTCGCATCTCTCTTCCCTCTCTCGATCTAGCTCGCCTCTCTCGTCACTTTCTCGATCTCGCTTGCTAGATATACAAAT
>JAOTQR010065568.1:0-13618 GCA_025774065.1 Solanum ossicruentum | reverse complement strand
CTGCCGGATTTTCTGTAAAAATTGTTTATGTCGTCACGTGGGTTTGTATCGATAACAGTGCCTAATCGGCACTAGTCACGGCCCCGGGGTCGGGCTGTGACAATTTTGAGTTAAAATAAATATTAAAAAAATATATTAATTAAAATGAATACTTTGAGTTAAAATGATACTTATTTTGAGTTAAAATTTATGGGTTATTTACGGAAGGGTTTGGAATGGGGCGAATTTTCTTTATTAATTAAAATAAATATTTTGAGTTAAAATAAACATTATAAAAATTTAGTACTTAAAATTAATACATTTTCACCTCTAGACTAATTACAGCACATCGTTTGAATTGAGCGGTATTTGGAGATCATCGTTTATCATATTATTTTAATTCAAAATATTTATTTTAATTAATAAAAGAAGTGCTCCCCATTCCAAATCCACCCATAAATAACCCAGATATTTTAATTCAAGATAAGCATCGTGTTAACTCAAAGTATTTATCTTATGAAAATACATTTTTATAATATTTATTTTAACTTAAAATATTTATTTATTTAATAAAAAATCCGTCCCATTCCAAATCCAAATATTTATTTTAATCAATACATTTTTGGGGCATTTTAATAATGTGAGGGGCATATATGGCTGAAAAGTAGACGGAGGGTATATTTGGACCATTTCATTTAATTAAAAGGTATATTAGACCCTTTTCTATTTATGAAATTGTATGAAATTCGACTAGCCAATAGGAAATTGCCACATCATTAATGGAAAAAACTTATGGGACATTAACTTGAATGGTAAATTTGAGCCATTTATTAACGTTAGGGGTACATTTGGCCAAAAGGTTAACGGAGGGTATATTTGACCGATTTCATATAGTTGAAGGGTATATTAGACCCTTCTCCATAGATAAATTATAATTTAAGAAATTAAGAAGACTCATAAAAATTCATACTTGAAATTAGATGACAAAGTGAAGGATCCTTTGGTCTCCATGGGTGGAAGGTGCCCATGGATCAATACCCACATAGGTTGGATGAAACTTTAAGAAATCCTCGAATTTTAATGAATAACTTGGAAGAATTGCTTGATTGCCTTCAATGGGGATTTGAGAACCTTTGTAGAGAGAGGATTTTTATAATTACTGAATAGTGAAAGAATGAGGGAAAATTAGGGTTTTGGGTAAATTATTTTTAAAATTTTTATTTTTTTTTTGAAAATACTTATCCTAAAAATCTGCAAGGTAATTTTTATAAAATCTTACCTTATTATATCATATTTAGTCCTTCAAATGCTCAAGATATTACAGTGAAATATTCATTGTGATATTTGTTGATATTGTGGTTGTTGGATTGGGTACCACGCCAGTTATTGGATCGGGTACTGCACCAATAGACTAATTATTGGATCAAGTGTCATGGTGACACACTAACTATTAGAACGGTGTCACATCGGCATACTAACAATTTCGGTATGGGCTACTAGAAAGAACCATCTTTAACTATTATACTAAATTGATACTATGGAACTTATGCTGATCAGGAAATGGTAACTTGATAATATACTTTTGAATGTGTGTTATTTTACTATATCATGGTGATTTTCATATATTTCATTTAGTAGAATGGTTGTGTGATCCACCAGTACATTGTTGTTGTATGTACTAATACTGCACTTGTCCTTTTTTTTTGTTAAGTACAGAACATCTTGAGGAAGCTATTGACAAACCTTAGTTAAGAGATTAGTCACTGGTTGAATTCAAGTGTGAGCCAGCTCTTGTAACCTATCGTGGATTCATCTAAGATCTGAGTCCATTCTCTTTGAAATTAGACATTTCAGTCTATATCTATTATTATTGTCTTTAGGGTTGCATCCCTTTACTCTAAACCTATGGTAAAGTTTATATACAATGACTTCAGGTTTTTAGGGGGTTAATTTCTGCATTGTTTTAATTTAATAGTTTCAGCTTATGGGAATATACCATTTGACTTTCATTTAAACTTGTTTCCATATTTTTAAATGTCTGGATCTTATTAGTATGTTTAGTTGCACCTTATTAATGGTTCTCTTATTGGAGTATTACCATAGGTACAAATCATGGCAAATTGAAATTGTGGTAAAAGTTGTATTAGAGCCTTAGGTTTGTCGATCTTGTTATACCAAAATGAATCTAACAATGTCTTGTGGAATAATGTAAAGATGTCTATACTTTTATTTGAGAGACTACAGGGCTTTATAAAATCTTTATATTTTTTCTCTTTTTGTGTTATAACTTCATTCCAATTGGTATCTAGTGATCCTAATTGGTATCTAACATCTTTTACTCTTCTGAAAAAGGATGATCAGGCAATAATCTCCAATCAATGAACCAGCTTAGGAGCCAGTGGTGAAAGGATATGGCCAAGGCAAGCTTAGAGGATGAGGAAAGGATAGAGGTTGAGGAAGGGTAGCACCCACCATAGGTGAAGCTAAAGCTAAGAATGTACCTAGAGAATAGACCCTTCTTACAACCTAGGCTGAAGTTGAAGAGAATGTGGAGATCGAGGTCAAGGATTATGTATAACTTGAAGAGGATGTATAGGCTAGGACTATAAGACTTCTTCCTCTGAATCCAACAAAATCTAAGAAGGTCTTGACTTTTCTGAGTGAGTTGGCTAGGTTTGGAGTCATTTTGATGGTACCTATTTCTTAAGCTCCAATTACTTACCTTGTTGCAGCTATGGGTTCTTAATATTGATGGAGCACTTGGTACTGATGCTTTCCTCGATCCACTTCTAGGCATAGTGATGACTAACATCAAGCATGAGATGTGGACTATGTTGTTGAAGATTTTAAAGAATAAGGATACCTATGAATTTATCCTAGACTTCTATGAGAGACTTCACAAGTTGGGCATTGTACATAAGGATAAAGTTAGCTTCATAACCTTTCAGCTTCAAGGTGAGGCTAAGCAGTGGTAGAGAACATTTATCAGTAGATAGTTTTGCCTCTACTAACTTGGGTTCAGTTCCATTCCTTGTTTGTAAGTATATTCCTAGACTCTAATCATAAGAAGGATGTGTTTATGGCTCTTAAATAGGGTTGCATAACTGTAGCCACTTATGAGGCTAGGTTTCATGTCTTGTCAGATATGCTATGCAGCTAATGAATACAAAAAAGGGGAGGATCTATTTTTTTCCCAAAGTTTTGAACCCTAAATAAGCTTTATATGTTTATATAACCTCCGTGGGTAGCAATTTTAATGAAGTAGCGAATTTTATAAATAAAATGGAAGGAGTTCGATGAGCTGGGCAGACCAAGGCTTTGAATAAGAAGCAAAGAATACAAGAAACATCAATGGCTCTTATTCTAGAGGTTCAGGTAAGCTTATTATTGTATTTCGACCAATTTATTCGGCTATGTACTTATCTAAGGATGGTAACTCGGGACTTTACAGTATAATCCTAACCAAAAGTATCAAGGAGCTTCTTTCATGCTACATAGTTGACCTTTTCTTGATCGTAGCTATTAAAATTATGGGGAATCAGGGCATATATCCCCACCTCTAATTGGCTGATCCCATGCAGTAGCATACAAGAATAGTAATACAAAAATAGGCACCGGGACCTCCACAAGATAGGCGAGAAGAAAATATAGAGGCCATGGAATAAGGGAAAATTGTAATGTAGTAGGAGAGTGGTATAGTAAGGTAGAGAGGTTTTCTATCAGGATGATAAGTCCTAGTTTTGTGCTTTTCTAGGTAGGACATAGGTTAAGGCATCTAATACATTGATCAAGATACTATTCTTATCTATGATTGAATGATTTCTAGCTTATTTTTATCTAGGTTCAACTTACTTTTATGTGCCAATGCAATTTTCCTTGAGATTTAATGGGATTCATGATATGCTTAGCGCCCTTATCTATGTTTCTACCCTAGTTACAATGCTAGTCACCCACGTCAATCGTGCTTGTTTTGTTCTAGTTATTAATTTTTAGACTTAGGCTTATTTTGTTAATTTTAGGTATGATTGATTTTAACGTGATTCTAGAGATGACTTAGTTATCTCCCTATCATTTGGTGCTTAACTATAATGCTAAGACTATGACTCTACAGATTCTAGGTAGGGAAAAGTTAGAGGTGTGTAAATCCCAAGCCAGCTAAGATCAAATCTTTTGTTTAGGTTAGAGAATTGGTGAGACAAGGTTTTTTGGTATATTAGGCTCATACTCAAGATGGTGATCCAAAGTCCAGTTTTATTGAGTCCATTATTGTAATATTCGAGTTTAAGAAAGTGTTTCCTATTGATTTGCTTCATATTCCTCTAGATAAGAATAGATTTTTGCATTGACTTAGAGCTAGCCACTCAGTTAATCTCTATCCCTGCTAATTGCATGGCTTCGGCATATTAGGGGAGCTTAAGACTTGGACCCAAGATATTCTTGATAAAGGTTTTATCTATCCAAGTTCTTCCTAGTGGGGTGCTTTAGTCCTATTTGTCAAGAAGAATGATGGTAGTATGAGGATGTGTGTAGACTATCTTCTTTCATGACCCAAGTCTAGGGCCTAGATGTGAGATGGCAAATGGGGACCCAAAAGGATCCTAAACAAGCCTCTTAGTATATCATTTACATATCCTTGGTCGCGGAAGCAATTAAACAATAATAAGAGAATATAAATAAGGAAAAAGGGACTAAGGGAAGTCTTTCATAGAATAAATCATCAAAGGAGTCAATGCTCAAAGCATAAATAGATAACTTGTTCAACAACACCTCTATCATAGATTGAGGAGGGGGGGAGGACTAAGATAACTTTCCAGGCTCACCCTTATAGTCATAAGCATCTAAACAAAGAAAAGAGTCTTTACATAGCATAGGATCTATAGCTATTGTCTTCAGAGTTGAGGACTTACCAAGTTTGCTTTAAGCAATAGTACTAGCCACGTGAAGGAGGAGGATGATCAAGTAGAGCTCTGGTTCCTACGTGGTAACATCATATAGGAATAGAGTATGCATTAGTGCATTTAAATGTACTAAGTTGTAGGATGCAATGTCACAAGAGATAAGCAACATAATCAAAATGCATGATTAAGCAATGGGTGAACATATAACAAAATGACATGCATGAATGATGCTTGAAGTAAAACGTTTTTATATAGAACATATTACATGTGTAGTAAGAGACCATCATTTTGGAATCCAAGGTACCACCCCCTTGGAAAGGCGATTGAGGTATTTACCCCTAAATAGGTTGATGGTAGTCACACCCTGTCATCCATGGTAATTGAGGTATCAACCCCTTAATTGGTTGATGGTAGTCACACCTGGCTATCCATGGTGATTAAGGCATAACATCCCCTCAACAATGTGCGGTCAACTTGCAACACTATAGATACTTTCCATGAAATCAACACACACACACACACACACACATATATATATATATATATATATATATATATTACTTTCATCACCATAAAGTCAATTGACTCATAGGCCATGCAATAGATCATCAATAGCTCAAGAACCCTAAATCAGGCATTTCATCAAACACTTGGCGGGTGTATAATGCTAGTCCAAAATCATGCAATTCAAGAGTGAAATCATGTGAGAAAACTTAAGGTAAATCAACCCACCAACACTTGGTAACACCCCAATGCAAGATACATTAAAATCCTTCATCAAATCTTAATCTAAGGCGTATTTATATGCCTAACTAAGTAAACGTCCCATAAATAGAGTTAAGTTCGAAGATAAATCTGTAGAGTTATAAGTATTTTAACAGGATTTTTGTGTATTTTGTTTACACTAGACAAATTATGCCTTAGGATTATGTTTTTATTGATTTTATTAGATTTTGAGGATTCGAAATAAGACTCGAAGCAAAAAAAGACAACCCGTACAATAAAACAAAAAGAGAAAAATTTCAACACTTGGTCCGCGAACAAGGTGCACTGCGGACCAATGTTTTGATGCTGGAAATCACCAAGTCAACAAAGTAGATGATAATTTTACCTAATTAGCATTAGTCCGTGTCACGGACTAGTGTAAAAAGATGTAAAAATTCATCCAGTCAACATTGTACGTAATGGTTGGTTCAAATAATACTAGTCCGCATTGCGGACTTAAGGAAAAATGTGTTAAAAGTCAGATTTTTAGCCTATAAAAATCATGGGTGGCTTGTTTAACTTAATTCTTATCTACGTTTTGAGAGGAGAAACTTTTAAGGTAGTTGTAACTTGCAGAGACATTTTTTGGTTAGTTTTAAATTTCATTTTCATTGTGTGTTGATGTATTTCATTATATTATTTTTGTGTAAGATTAGCATGTGTGGCTAATCTTTCCATTTTCTGGGATGATACCCATAGAAGATGTTTTAATCTTTGAGTTCTGATATTTATGAATGGGTTAGTTATTATTCATACATTATTTAAATCTCCATTCTTTAGCTTGATCACCTATAGAATGAATATATTCTGCATTGTGAATTCGAAAGATGTTGGAATGCATAGAACACAATAATATAGGGAGTTTGATCAACTAAGAATTTAGATTGATTAAAGTATGAGAGAATTGTGACAACTACTTATACACCAAGCTTGATTTAATATGCACGAAGAAAATATTAATGCATTTCTATTGATTTGTTTATCCTCGCTGAATGATGTAGATAGGCAAATAATAGAAATAGGTCAATAGAGATGTGTAACCCTGTTTAGGTAATATTAACCCCATAAATCAATAAGTCGCTGCCCAAATATAAGTATAAAATTCAAGATTAAGACGGCGTTGTTAAGGTTAGAATCCCAGAATCTCACAACTGTTTTTCGGTAAGTAACGATTTTATTTACCAATAGGACTTTATAGGTTTGGTTTACTCCAGCAGTTATGGACATAGGCTCCATCCTTGCTTACACAATTCTCTATTTGAGGTTATCTAGCCATTCATGGATATGCATTCAATTTGCTAAGTCTACTAGTGATGCAGCTGTATTTGTTACCTCTACCATGTATCTCTTGTGTAATGTGCCTGAGGAGAGCTATTGTAGATTATTGTTTCTGTTGAAAAATACATCAGTTATGCTCCATCCATAAGTTGTATATTGTGCATGTTGTTGTCATCATATATACCATAGAAGTGCTATTTTTTCCTTTCATGTACTTGATTGCCCATTGTATCTCATTAGACTACCCTATCGTTTTTGTATTGATACCCTGCCAGGTGAGAAGTTTGCTTCATATCTCTGCTGCATATATACATTAAAGAATATGTGCTCCATAGTCTCAGCTTCCTGTTGGCATACTGAGCGTTAGGTTTTCTAGGTCATTTGCCATTTTGCTAGTCTGTCCTTGGTGGCTAATTTTTATTGATTGTTAAGTGTAAGATAAATTGCCACTTAGGTGCTCCATAGTTCCTCTATTCCAGAGACCTCCATTCAACCTTTTCCACTGGACCTTTCATTTGTAGATATATTTTACCAATGGAGTATTCTTTCTAATCCCTTAGTGTTATTTTAGTGAAGCCCAACTGTTGAAGATGGGTAGAAGCTTTCAGTATCTTCTAGACCAACCATGATGCTTACTTTTCCTGTCCATTCCATATACTATCTTGTCCATAATAGATGTGAATCCAAGACGCCCATAGTTTTTCCTTCTTCTTGCAAAGATTCCATAACAATTTACCTATAACAGCCTTATTCCATATGTATATGTCAGGGAAGTTGAGTCCTTCATTTTGCTTAGGGAAGCAGATTCTCTCTCATGCAATCAAAGACTTCCTTGATGTTTCAGTGTGACCAATCCATAGGAATCTTCTGCATATACTCCACAGTAGAAATATTTGTGACAAGAATATTTAAATAGCGTATATGACTCTTGATAAGTTTTGCTTTTCCAACATATGATAAGAATTTTGTTTCCCAGCTTGTAATCCTACTCAACATTCTATCTATCAATGGATGACATTGGACAATTGATATTCTTTTGCTGCAGAGAGGCATGCCCAAATATCTGAATGGAAATTCACCTTTGATATATTGTAATTCATGCAGTATTTCTTCTTGTGCATGTTGTGTCACTCCTCCAAAATATACATTGCTCTTGTCTAGATTTGCAATCAAACCAGATACTTTAGAGAATTCATTGAAACACTTACCAAGGCATCTTATTGATCGTATATCTCCTCTACAGAATAGTAACAAATCATCAGCAAAACTCAGTTGTGCTATCTTTTGGACTTTGCATCTAGGATGGTAGTGTAACTTAGGGTTGTCTTGTAATGTCTTGAGTACTCTCAATAAATAGTCTATGGCTATCACAAATAGGTATGGGGATAGTGAATCCCCTTGTCTAACCTCCCTCCTTTCCTTAAAAGGACTAGTACTTCTCCCATTGATCTATATGGAATATGTAACAGTAGTGATACATTGCATTATCTACTGAAGCATTTTAGTTGGTACTCTGATCTCTTATAAAACTTGCTCCAGGAAAGTCCATTCTAGTGAATCATAGGCTTTCTTCATATCCCTTTAATCATGTATCTTCTGGAAATTCCTTTTCTCCCATAACCTTTCACCAGTTCATGAGCCATTATGATGTTATTAAAATTCCTTCCTGGGAAAATTGCTGCTTGATTAATATCCACTATGTTGTCCACAATCCGCTTCAATCTTTTGGTGAGTACTTTAGAGATTTTTTTGTAAACTATTGAGCAACAAGAAATTGACCTATATTCACTTATTTTTGATGGATTTTGTTTCTTAGTAATAAGTGTGACAACTGTAAACTTAACAGGTGGGTACATTTTGAAAAAGTGTAGAACTACCTGTATAGTTTGTTTCCCTATTACTGACCATGCTTTCTTAAAGAATACAACATTTAGACCATCTTTTCCTAGAACTTTGAGATCATCTATCACCTTCGATACACATTCCACTTCCTGTCTTATGACTGGGGCTACTAGTTGTCGTTGTTGATTTCTATCTACGCTTCCTCCTCTTTTCATGCCATTGATATCTACAACAAGCAAGTAAGTACTAGCCTTCCCAAGCAGAACCTGATAAAATCTTGTTGCTTCTTTCTCAATGTCCTCTTGAGAATGTATTAGTTCTCTTTCCTCTGTTGTTACATTTGTGATGGTGTTTTGAGTCAACTTGTTCTTCATGTGGACAAAGAAGTAATTTGTGTTTGCATCTCCCAATTTTATCCATTGCACCCTTGGTTTCTTTCTTATTTCACTCTCTTCTATCAAGCTCCATTTCTCCAATTGTTTTCTAAGTTCTCGTTCATTATTCATGTTTGCATCCACCTGGTTAGGATCGCTCATTTCTATTTGCACATTGTCTAGCTCTCAGATTGTCAGAATTCTATGTTTCACTCCTTTGAATTCTATGTTGTTCAAGTTTTTAAGTGTTGTTTTCACCTTCTTTAGCTTCCACCAGATAGTTTTCAAATCTCCTTGTTGATGTCCTTGCCAAGCTTGTGTAATGATCTGAATAAATTGTACATGATCTACAATACAGTTAAAGAATTTAAAAGCGTTGTGACTATTTTGAGATACTTTGGATGATTGGAATCTCACATTATTTGTTAACTAAATACAAAATAAATAGATTCATATTTCATTATAAAATCACTAGTGTAGTTTACAAGTTAAATCATTCAATACAAGAATTACTCAATTATTTCTTTATCGCACTTCAAACATTATAACTCAGAATATTAACAATTTATATTAAATCCCTTGGGTATGGTAATCCGGTCCTTAAAATTATGCCATTATATTACTTGTTTTAGCTAGGTGCACTTGCGTGTACTGGGAGGGAACAAGTTTTTGACCACCGACTCTCCGTTCCACAGGTTCCTTATAGTTAGCACTAAGGGCAGTGCTATTGTTTAAGTGTGGGGTGGGGCACTCTATGTCACTTTATGCTACTACTTGCTACACTGATTTATTTTGACATTTTGATTTTTTCTTTTTTTTTAGACATCATTATTATTCTCTATTTCTGTTACTGTGAATATTTGTTTGTATTTAAAATCATGCTATTATGTGAGATTATTGCATTTTAGTGTATATATATATATATATATATCAAGTTGGTAGTCATAGTTGAGTGACATTACCCTATGATGGATGGATAATGCCCATCCTAAGGGTATGTGTCAAATTGTGTCTCATTTTAGAGTGTTGATAGTATGTAGAAATATTCATTATATGTGAATCATGTGAACTAAGGTAGCATAAATCTTGAATTCCTAGTAGCTAATGCTGGAAATTATACTTGAGTATATGCTTCATTTTGAATTCATGAGAATTATGTGATAGTGAATCTAGTGTTGCCTTATGATGAAAATGTGCCACGTGATAGTGAGATGAATTGTTGGTCTATGTTGTTATAACTACTAGAACTTGCCTGGTATGTTAGATTTACTTAGTATACATTGAATTTAAGGGAAAGCATCTAGGCATTTCTTTGGTAACCTAAATAACTTGTGACTTTTAATCCATTAAATTGAAACATCCTAGTTAGCCCTTTGAGCTTTAGACTTTTTCTTTGACTAGCCACAATTCAAGACAAATCCTTTCTTTGGCTTTGAACAATGTTTGATCCTAAATCTTGAGCACTTTAGCACAAAAAGTCAGAGAAATAAAATCTGAAATGGAACCTAAGCAGTTAAAGATTTATGGTATACGGGTACTATTCAAAAATAAATTGCAGAAAACAGAAAAATAAAGAGTCTGTAAGTATTTGCTGATATTTTTTAATGTGTAAATCAGGAAAATAATTAAAGGATGTTAAAGTGAGAAGGATTAGAGTTCCATGGAAGTGAAAAATAGGGAAGTGTAAGCTATAAGCACTTGGAAATTGAGACTTAGAGCTACATATAGAAAATATATCCCACCAGCCTTAACCCGACATTACAACCAGATAAAAGACCTAAGTGATCCTTTAAAAGAAATTCTAGCTATGTTAAGTTTAAACATTAAGACAAGTTTATAATAACTAGAAGCAACATAAGATTTCTTTGGTGAGAGGGAGAGTTGATTGTGTGCCCAAGTATAATCTTCTTTTAGGAGTTTACTTGTATGCATGAGTAATTCTTCTAGAGAGGGCACATGATCATCTGAGGTTGGCAACTAGGTGAAGCTGTAACTGAAATTCTGCATGAGTCCGCATTAATTCATTAAAGTATTTATTAAAGTTGGTGTTGCTAGCAATCTTGAAAAATGCTTACCTTGGTTTAAAAAGGGTTATTCATATAAAGTTTATTATACATACTATCTAGGTGTTTGCATGCATGTGTCTTGATTTGCCCGAGGACGGACAAAACATTAACTGTGGGGTGGTGACTTAGGCGTATTTATATGGCTAACTAAGCAAATGTCCCATAAATAGAGTTAAGTTTGAGGGTAACTCCATCGAGTTTTAAGTATTTTAATAGGATTTTTGTGTATTTTTTTTTACATTGGAAAAATTACACCTCGAGGTTGTGTTTTTATTGATTTTATTAGATTTTGAGGATTCGGAATAAGACGTGGAACATAGGAAGACAACCCGTACAAGAAAACAAGAAGAGAAAAATTTCAACACTTGGCCCGCGACCAAGGGGCATCGCGAACTAGTGTTTTGATGCTGAAAATTACCAAGTCAACAAAGTAGGTGAAAATGCTACCTAATTAGCACTAGTCCGCGTCTCAAACAAGTGTAAAAAGGTGAAAAAATTCATCCAGTCAACATTGTACTCAAAGGTTGATTTAAATAATACTAGTCTGCGTTGCAGACTTAAGGGAAAACACGTTAAAAGCCAATTTTTTGGGCTATAAAAGTCAGGTGTAGTTTGTTCAACCTTATTCATGTCTATGTTTTGAGAGGAGAAGATTTTGAGGCGGATGTAACTTGTAGAGACATTTTGGGTTAGTTTTAAATTTCATTTTCCTTATGTATTGATGTATTTCATTTTTCATGGGGATTTTTGGGAAAAAATTGTCGCTCCCCCCGGTTGGCGACATGGGGGTGAAAAAGGTATTATTTTTGTGTAAGATTAGCATATGTGGCTAATCTTTCCATTTTTCTAGGATTGTAGCCATAGATAATATTTTAATCTTTGAGTTGTGATATTTATAAATGGGTTTGTGATTGTTCTTACATTATTTAAATCTACATTCTTTAGTTTGATCACCTATAGAATGAATATGTTGTGCATTATGAATTCGAAAAATGTTGTAATACTTAGAATACAATAATGTAGGGAGCTTGTTCAACTAAGAATTTAGATTGATTAGTGTATGAGAGAATTGTGACAACTACTTATACACCAAGCTTGATTTAATATGCAGGATAAAAATATTAATGTATTTCTATTGATTTGTTTTTCCCTGCTCAACAATGTAGGTAGGTAAACAATAGGAATAGGCCGACAGAGGTATGCAACCCTGTTTAGGTAATTTTGACCCTGTAAATCAATAAGTCATTGCCTAAACATAAGTATAAAATTCAATATTAATACGACGTAGTTAAGGTTACAATCCCAGAATTTCACATTATTTGTTAACTAAATACAAAATAAATCGAATCATATTTTATTAAAAAATCGCTAGTGTAGTTTGCATGTTAAATCATTCAATGCAAGAATTACTCAATTATTTTTTGTCACACTTCAAACATTATAACTCGAAATATTAACTATTTAAATTAAATCCCTTGGGTACGATAATCCGGTCCTTAAAATTAGGCCAATATATCACTTATTTTGATCACGTGACTTGCGTTTGCTGGGAGGCAACAAATGTCATCACAAAACATAGATTCATAGCTCAAAACATGCTTAAACAGTCCACATTTCATGAAAACCCCAACATAGTTTATAATCAAATTCATAGTAAGAATACTCATAAGTAAATCAACTTGAAAACATGCAATTTATATAAAAGAGAAGGTCGGGCACCATGAGTGAAAGGACCCAAAGATTGAAACCCACATACCTCAACTTTGGAGATTCCCTTGATGAAGATTGGAATGAGAACTCGGAGCTTGAGTGAATTCCTTAAGATCCGGAATGAGTTTGCGATACTTGAATTTGAGTGAAATATTTGGCTATGTGCTAGAGAGGATTTTGGAGAATGTCTTGAATGATATGGGGTTGAAAAATGACTAAGTATAGGTGTTTTTATGCATTGGAAGGCTTAGGCCAAGACCCAAAGGCCTTCAACTGAAATAAAAAAGTTTGGCAAAAAAATATATAGGCTGGCGCCCTGGCCGAGTCGTGCCAGGGGCGCGGATCGACACTGGATAAGAAATTTTTGGGAAAATGAAATTTTGATATGATTGCTCTAAAATTTTCTCTACACCCATTTTCCACTCAAATTTTCCCCCTAATCATGAATATGAAGTCAGATTTTCGATATCACGCACAAATTTTGAATTATATGAAAATTACGAATATGAGCATTTCCGAGGCACATTTTCTGGCATTTTTGGGGTCATTTCAATATCTCCCTCTTGAGAACATTCATCCTCGAATGTCAAAGAAGTGTGCATAAGAAGGATAATTATGAAGAGATCATCCTGTCACGGCCCAACCTAGGGTCGTGACCAGTGCCCGATAGGGGCACCCAGACACATACTAATCCGAATTTCCTCAT